>CABEEJ010001677.1:125263-142747 GCA_901482245.1 Timema douglasi
GGAGGGAGGACAAAAAAAACTGGAAAAAATATTAATAAAAAATAAAAGAGCCGGGGAAGGGCATCAGAGGTAATCCGTAATAATGCAAAAGTGCGTTCAAGCTTATTTCATTTGTTTCAAACGGTTACCCGTTAATTTTCACTATGGCAGGCGAGAATGGAAGAGGAGAAAATCCAATCAACAACAAAAAAAGAGGGAAGGGGTGAGGGGGGGATGGATTGATGAAAAGGGAGTGATAAAAAAAAGAGGGAGAAGACTCTAATTCTTGTTACTCATTACTGTAACACCGTTTTTTTTGTCCTTCTATCAAACAGCAGGGGAGATAGAATTAAGCTTTGGGGAGCAAAAAGGGGGAGGGAGAGTTTTTAGATAAGGGGGAAGTGGGCACAGCAAGGGAGGGGAATAAAATCCCAGCATCAAGCCCATTAGCTAAGTGTCCTAAATAAAGCCTAATTCTACCGAGACAACCCTCCCCCCCATGCACAAGAGACAGCCAACCAACAACAAAAAAAAGAGAGAGAGAGAGAAAGAAATGAGAGAAAAGAAATTGAGATGCCGTCCAGGCGTTTGAGAATTAAAACGACTTTGTTATAGCCCATTTTGACGGCGGAAAGCGGAAACATGATTAAAACGGGCAAATTAAAAGCAAGTTTCCTGTGCAGTTAATCTGCTTGTTGCGATGTGTCTTCATTAGCATTGCTAGGTTGATGGTCCTGTTATTCTGACACAAATATATGCTGCTAGGAAGCTTTTAATGACTATTCTAGTCTGGTCACACAATAGGTTTGTCAATTTCCCACATCTCGCTCTTTATTTTTAGTAGCAGCTAATCAAAATGTTTGCTAGCCCCCTTAACTCCCCCCCCCCTTTCCCCCCAAAAAAAAGTAATAATTTTGGTACATCAAACATGTGGTGAGTAATTATTATAATAGAGTTTAAAAAAATGATGGCCTGTGATTACTTGTGAAATGATTCAGTTACACTCACCTTTATTTTTAGATAGTAAAAGTTAAATAGTTTAATGTATTTCATCTATATTTTGTGTGAAAGATTTATCAACCATATAGTTTGCAAAAATATAAATAATGTTTTATTTACTGCTTTAAAAACAGTGATTAAAGATATTCTGAGAAACATAAGTCCAAAAGTGTCAGTATTATGTATATCACTCCAGATAATTTTTAATACGTCTCAATGAGCTAGAAAGCTGAAATTTGGAGAATGTGTAGGAACCACTCAAGAGGTGTGCAACACTTTCAAACTTTTAAATTGATACAGAAAAAGAAATATATATATATATAAAATTATTTAATCACGTTAATTTATCAAAATATTATTTTCACTTTAAAAAAAAACTAGAAGAGAAATCCCAATGTCAAACCCAAAGAGAAATGGCAGATTATATGTAATACAATTACCTGTTTTCATAGTTTTGTTTGCTGTTACATATTCATATTAGTAAAAAGTTTATTTGGCAAAAAAACCAACTAAACATGTAGTGTTCAACATGCTTATTTAATTTAAGCTTACAAATGTAAATACATGCATAATGTAGTCCAACAAATCAATGACTATGGTACTCTACTTAAAAGGACGAAAATGAAATAGAGTGGGGAGGATACATGGACATTTTTTTAGATAAAATGCCATATCTTCTCAGGTAGATCTTTGCCTTCATTTGTTTATTTGGTTCAGCTACCAAGACTTAGAAGCTGTAAAAATCTTTCTTTGATACCTTCACAGAGGTAGGGTTGTGTGGTATGGAAAGAAAAATAGTGTACTCATCAAAAGTATCAGAAGAAAAATGTTGATACTGTTCTAGTATCGAAAGAAAAGTATCGTTAACAGTAAGTATCTATATCAAAATTTTAATCTGGAAAAAATGTTTTTGTTATCTAGTAATAATCTCATCTTTTGTGTCATAGTAAATGTATTTTCGTATTTATTTAAACATTGAAAATTATAATGATTTAAACCACATTATAGTATACTTAGCTGTATCGCCTCTATGTTGTGTGTTGGAGCTTGGAAGGTATGAGAGATAGTAATATATTATGATGGGTATTATAAAAGGTTTTACCAAACCAGCTTTCAAAACATATATGAAAATGTAGATGATAGAAAGTTATTAAATAGCTAAATAGGTTTTTGATTAGTAATAAGTTTTCCCATCTATTTTATTTCCTTCTTTAACCATAGTAAACAATTAATCCCAGCATGAGTTAAGATAACAAAAAATTGTTTCTTTTGATACTGATTTGATACCGGGGTGTGAGTACTAATATTAGTTAAAATATTAGAAGAAATATATATCAATCAAAAAAAATACTATTATCGAAAGGAAAATATCGATATTAGTAAAGAATCGATACTTTTTTATATAGAGGATTTTTTCAGAAAACATGATAGTCAAACCCCCTAATGGTTTGATTGTGAAAATTTGTCTCTCCAATATGTACAAAACATATTGATCCTACAAGGCCGACCTTAGCTAGAGGAAGCATCCATCATCTTCTGGAAAACATCCAAGATATGTCTGACATGATCAAGGAAGACAAAAGTTTGCATTAGCATGTAATTTGACGTTGAACACAGGACAACTCTTGCTTTAGGATGACGTTGAAGGATGCAACCGTCATCAACGGCCAAACTTTAACATGTACATTTATCACAAATTTTTAGGACTTTTAAAAAAAGTTCTAAGTCATTTTTTTTATAAAGTTTTTTTTTTTTTTTTNTTTACTACTTAAGATCATCAAAATTCGTGCCCTGCTTCCATGCAACAATTTTAACATATTTATCTCAAGGGAATGTAATACCTTTGTTTCTTATCGACAATCAACTTGGCCCCTGTATACCCTGGCAGTTCTCAGTCAAACTGGTGTTCTCAGTTACTATTAATTAGTTACAAGGTGGTTGATATCTATCTGCCCAAGCCCGTTTTCAGCCATGGCCAATAATTATTGTGTATGTCCTTTTTTATAAATAATTTTATAATTCATTTAATAAAAATAGGATGGATTTAGTTCACTCTTATGACAGAATATTTTTTTATATACAAACAAAGCCTATCATTACATGCACTTATCAAATTAAGGTTAAGTAGGTTTTGATAGGTTGATTAATATTAATCAGCCTGTTGTAAACAGACCAAAAACTAGTTTCTAATAAATATTAATTACATTATATACATAAAAAAACATATAGGGATATCTTTTAAGTTTGATTTGATCAAAAAAATAAAAAGGTGAATATTGGGAAGGGTAGATAAGAAGAACAATGCAAATATTTGAATAGAGGGATGATGGGAAACCACCATGTGGGAAAGTCACCCTCCTTGCAGATGGTCGAATGTCAAGTCGGAATAATCAAACAAAGTAGGGTGTGTTCTTCGATATCCCTAGCCCCTAGTGTAAAGCAAGGCTTCATTTCGGTGCCATTTTAAACCTTCGATGGAGGGAGATAGGGGATTAGGGGAAGAGGGGAATCAGTTATTTAAATAGCTGTTTTCATGTACTGTGTGTGGGTTGCTTTGGAAATAATCATCAAGCTTGAGTCAGAATGATAAAACAAAACAAAAAATCATTCAGCCATCTGTATGCCAAAACAACTTATTATTTTTATTTTCTATTTTTTTAACACAAAAACTAATATGTGTTGTTAATCACCTATCATTTGTTTATCAGTGTTTAAGATATCTGCCCTTGAAGTGTAAAGAAGTGTTGTACAGGGGATAATTTGTATCCATTGTCACATGTGCAGCAGAAACATGGACAATGAATGTGAGAGAGACTTGGAAAGTGGAGGCCATGGGAATGAAGTTTATGAGGAGCATGTTAGCCATCACAAGGAGAAACAAGATTAGGAATTAAGTTATCTGGGGAATAGTTGGGGTACAGGGAGTGCATGAGATAGTAGAGGAAGTAAGACTGAGATGGTATCGGCATGTAATGAGGATGGAAGAGAATGCAGAATAAAATTTTGGAAATGTATGTAGAAAAAGGCCACAACCATATTTGATTTACTGAAAAGCGCTGGAACATACGTATCATGTTGTAAGATTCGTGAATAATGAATTGAAAGTGTGTGACCTAGGTGAACTAACGTAGAGAAGGCCCTGGTGTTATATTTGAATAAATCGCAAGTGCTTTAAAGTTGTTCTATCCTGATATCCATCTTACAAGTTTGGCTCATGGAATACATCGTGTTATGAAATACATTAGAGTTCAGTGCTTCCAAATGAATAAATTAATTTGTGACAAAAAAAATAGACCTATTTGTGAAAGTCCCACGTCGAGTCAGAACTTACTAACTTTTGTTTGATGTGCCGTCGCCTTTGCACTTAGTTCTAACAAGCTGAGGAACACGGATAAAACAGCCAACTTCTACTATGAACAATTTGGAGTCGTGACTTTTACTGCATGAACATAGTACTATATATAAATATCTAGTATCCATTACAATAAAACACATTTTTCAATATATTACAATATAATCTATTTTTAATCAATAATGGTATTTAGTGACAGTTTCTAAAATAAAGAATAAAAATCTATATAATTACTTTGTTTCCAAAATCTTTGGCTACTTTGTTTTAATCTTTTGTGCATTCAAAATATATTCTGGATTTCTTATTTCCTTTGCTCTAGTGTGCTTAGGATCTATTGGCTCTGGAAATATACGATTTTAATATAATCTAGTTAATTTTGATCCCATATAAATTTTCCAAAAAATCATCATATTTTTCTAAACTTTTGACTACCATACATTTTTTGACCATACGCCAACTAAACAGTATTTTCGTTGGGTGATGTGAAGATAATAATTATATTAATGAAAGGAGGCTAAATAGATCGCATTCATAACATAATAATATGTGTAATGTCTATATTTAATATTACTAGTCACAGTAAGTTAATTAGAAAATTATAAATCAAAAAGGTTGAGAGAGAGGGAAGGTTGTGATCAAAAACTTATTCCAGGGAGGGGGAGGGAGTCGTGTTACGGTCTCAGTATTTGAATCTGTAAAGTTGAATTAATTTACTAATTTTAAAATTTAAAATGTTTAAAAGCTTGGGCCTTGGCATGAAAATGAAAATTTATTTTGTAATGTGTTGCTTTGAAGGGACTTGTATTCAGCGCTGATTCAAGTCAGGTTTAGTTGAGGTAATTGAGTGTGTGATGTCTACACTTCCTTTTTTCCGGAGACGAACCCAGTTTTCTCAGGACGGATGTTGTTGAGACAGGCTAAATATTCAAATAGTCTGAGGATCCTTGCCAAGGATATAGCATATCATCTTGTACAATTTGTTCCTTAAATGCTTGATGTTTTTTTCCCTTATGTGAAATAAAATTCACCTAGTCCATGAATGTATACTATATTTATTGAGCATAACCTATGCAATTCACAATATTAAACAATGCTTTTAGACACGTGGAGAGAACAAAAAAAATATATTATTTTGAAAGTCCTTGCTGGAACTACCAATATTTTTATTATTGATGAGTATTATTGAATTCTACCAGCACTCGTATAGTTATTTTACAGTAAATAGGTAAAATACAAAATAAATGTAAATAATTCACTATGTTGTGTGTCAAGAGTCATCATAAGGTGCACGTCAACTTGCGCAACATTCCAATTTAATCCAATTTTGGTATTGAATATTATTTTACCACAGCCATGATTTTATCGTTTTATTATTTTTTTATTGTTTTATTATTTTTTAACATTTATTTAACGTGGTTTATTATATTTTAACCGACACTTGAGCTATGTCGATAGCACTTGTGCTTACTATGCTAAGGGTCTCGGTTTTGATACCAGGTAGAGCCGTTAATATAACTTTAGTAAAATGTTATTTATGTCATAGCTATAAGCTAGTTTGTAAGTCATGTGCGGATATAATCCTTGTTTGCATAAATTGCACGTTAAAATCCCCAATGAAAAAAAAATTAAATTATATATTTTATGACATAATATGATATAAGTTCACTTTCTAGATTGCAATTTTTTTTTAAGACTCAGAAACAAAATATATCTGAAATATTCCAAATGGTCCTCTGGACAAGTTTCAAGGCCATTAGTGTTGTACTGTCAAGGGAACAATAGGATTACTGCCAAATGAGGCTTGGGTTCTACAGAGAAACTTCACCTCTCTCTCTTGGCTTGATTAGGCGTGGTGGGGGTTTCCATCCCTATCTTGTAATAAACCTACATTTATGTTACTAATTACCGATTTCTAGCTGAAGGAATATGTTTACGTGATTAAAAATAGTCTATTTGTAAATTACACACAAAACTTAAGATGGTATTTTTTTTTAAATCCAACCATTTTCAAAAATGCATTTTTTGAGTTAAGTTTTAAAATTTATGCATAAAAAACTAATTATATAATTCAATATCAATTAAGAAAAGTGTCCATATAGTCATAATAAAAAAAATCAAAAATATATCATTATTGGTTCATCTAGAATTTCAGTCAGAAATCAGCCATTTTTACTGTGTATTAGTAGCTACGCGACCGCACCTTAACTGTTATCATTCTCTAAAACATATTTCCTAATAGTTATTAATAAATAATCGATAATCGGGACTAATCGGTGTAAATAATCGTAGCATGAACAATTATTTTAAACAACCGGTAATCGATTTTACTGGATCGGTACACCTCTAAAAAAAAATTTTTTGTATCTTTAAAAAAAAGTGTAAATATATACATAGAATGATGTGTGTATAGTCAACATAAGAAATAACCTAATCTTTTCTACATACAATTACAACTTTAATAAGATATAGAAATGAGTGATTTACTGGAACATATGGGCTGGTTGGTTAGTGATGTCACGTTGAAATGATGTGATGGATACCAAGAGGTCTAAGATTAGTTAGTGCTATTACTTGAAATTTGGACCAAAAGGTTCAAAAACTGAAATATTAGAGCCAGCATCGAAGCCAGAGGAATGTTTTGACCTCTGGATCGATCGCTAGCAAAACCTACTTGTTTGTTTTTATTTCTTTTTAAGGATATTATCATGTGATCACACTTGTATCCATTTCCAAACTATCTGTTTATACGTCTACCTAACCAGGATTCAAACCATATGGTGTTATCAACATTTGATCACAATTGACTAGATTGTTGATAATGGGGAGATAAAGGTTGGAGTTTTGGTTGCGTGCCTTCAAGAGTTTTTCTCGGGTTATGTATTATTATGGTTTTTCCATCCTCACTCCAGTCTAATGTAATTGTAGCTCAGCTACCCTCCCGATTTACACCCTAGAAAAAGTGTTTAATATTATTATTATTATTATTATTATTATTATTATTATTATTATTATTATTATTATTATTATTATTATTATTATTAGCACCGCGTCTTACTACCCGTCCGGGTTATAAGCACTTACGCTAATGTGTAATGGTAGGGTGATTGTGAGATGAAATGAAGGACCTACAGTTTAACGTGGAATCCGAACCACGGTGGAGGCCTGGCATTCCCCACATTCACAAGATGTCTTGTCAGAGGTGAAGGAAGGGTTTGGTAATCAGATAAATCTGTGCCGGGACCGAGGATTGAACCCCGGCCGCCAGCACAGAAGTCTGACANAGATAAATCTGTGCCGGGACCTAGGATTGAACCCCGGCCGCCAGCACAGAGGTCTGACACCTTACCCCCTAGACCGCCAGGTCACCAAGTGTTTGATAACCTTGCTGCTAAATTAGTAATACATAAACAGGTGTTGGTTAGTAACTTAAGAGCCTGTCTCACCAAACTTAGCTAGATAGTTCAGCTAGATGCAAATGTCGCATTGTGGAGCAGTTTTCTGTATTTTACTTTAAAAAGTTATTGACTCATTTTACTATATTTTAAAAATACAACAAAATTGAAATATTATTATTTTAAAATGACAACCAATTCCAATTTTCAATGTAGTCAAATGAAGACAGCATAAAATTGCACTTTATATTTTTTTTTTCTAATTTAAGCCTAATATTATATTTATTACCCCGGTCATAGGTCATGAGATAGAATCTTAAGGAATAACAGATTATTATTAGCGGTCTTGTCCACACTATAGACCAGGGGTCCCCAATTATTTTTGATGGAGGTCCGTTTTAAAAACTAGAGATACTTCTGTGGTCCTGCAAAACTTTAACAGTGACTCAAGTTCAAGCCCTATAGGACTATACTAATTCAAAAACGTGGATTGAATTTATTTCCTTTTAGTTATTTTTACTTATTTATTATTGCCGGCCTTCCATGTCCGCTACCCACCCACAACCAAAATAGAATAATTTCTTCTGTTTATCTGCGGTCTGCCATGTGGTGACCATTGTTATAGACCTATATGACTCGAGTTATTGAGTGTCAGCTTCTTCCCCATGCGCTACAAAATGTATCTGTGGTCTGCCATGTGATGACCATTGTTATAGACCTATATGACTCATTGTTATAGACCTATATGACTCGAGTTATTGAATGTCAGCTTCTTCCCCATGCGCTACAAAATGTATCTGTGGTCTGCCATGTGGTGACCATTGTTATAGACCTATATGACTCGAGTTATTGAATGTCAGCTTCTTCCCCATGCGCTACAAAATGTATCTGTGGTCTGCCATGTGGTGACCATTGTTATAGACCTATATGACTCGAGTTATTGAATGTCAGCTTCTTCCCCATGCGCTACAAAATGTATCTGCGGTCTGCCATGTGGTGACCATTGTTATAGACCTATATGACTCGAGTTATTGAATGTCAGCTTCTTCCCCATGCGCTACAAAATGTATCTGCGGTCTGCCATTTGGTGACCATTGTTATAGACCTATATGACTCGAGTTATTGAATGTCAGCTTCTTACCCCATGCGCTACAAAAGACGGGTATTTTGAACTCACGTGACAGTCTTTCTCCTCTTTTTTAACCTTCTTGTGCTCTGGTTCGGGCGGACTACGGGGCCGGTATTTCTCCCGCTCCGCTGGGGAGATTGAGTTCCTCTGCAACACATAACACGTGATTATAATATGGTACCATTACTAGTGTTGGCGTATCTTTACATATGGTGGTGAAGACTGTTCTCCTAACATAAGGCATAATAATGACCATTATAAATAATAATATTGACAATTATGAATAATAATAATAATAATAATAATAATCAGGACCTGGATTTTGATGACATTTCATATTTTTTATGGTCCGTTAGAGACAATGCTCAGTTGTATAAACTCTGTTCATGATCCCCTGGTTGTAGAAATGTATATTTTATAGGTAATTTTTAGGTGATTTTTTCTTGATTATTTGTTTGTTTGTTTAATAAGTCATTTTTAAGCTCTTTTTTTTTAAAAGAAAATTTAACATAGTTTGAAAATAACTTTAAGGAGGTTTTTATATATATTATTGGTGCTTTGATAAAACATGAATATTCATTCATATATCAGCTATTTCACCACACACTTGTTTACTGAAGAAGATAATTTATGAGCCCAAATGAACTTTGTGCCCCTTTAGATGCGTGTTTATAAAATCCACATTTGTATTTATTTTTCTGTTCTTTGTTTGTTATTATTGTTGTCAAGAGCTTATACTTTACTGCACCCACGTAGTTGATAAAAAATAATGTATTATATATATATATTAATAAAAATAGAAGTATTTTCTCTTTACCAAGTAAATACGATACCTGAATTAAAAAGATATTAATGTGTGCACTATATTAAACATAGTCAATAAATAACGTTCTAAAACGAAGAATAAGTACTTTTAATTATGTTTAAAATATTGTTTCGGAATAGGATAAAAAGAAATTATTAAAAGTAATGAAATGATGTGAGAAAACTTAAGTTTACGTTATTTTAAATGTAAAATATAACATGTAATTTATAACAAAACAGTGATCTTTTACAAATGTTGGCAACCCAAAACCTAAACATATTATGATTTTCCAAATATCATTAAAGGCTCTTGGCCCTGTCGAGTGCAAATATAAAACTTATTTTGTGTGATGGTGGGCGGGAAGGTGAAAGGCGTGGTGGCGTCAGGGCCGTTGCACGAAATATTTAGGCGGGGGGGGAGGGGGTAGAGGAGGGGACCAGTGTTTTTCCCAAGTCCAGGCATTTCGAAATTAGAAAAATTCCTAAGTAGTAAAGGAGATTACAAGAAGGGCAACTTTAAGAAAGCGGAGGAGAGGGGTGTAGGGGGGGGGATGATAATCAAGCTTTGAGCCGAGCTTTAAGGCAACAGTATTTTTTAATTTATTTATCTATTTGCAAGACCATAGCCAGCCAATAATCCTAGGGGGTTTTGGTTGGCACATCACTCAACTGCCTGAAGCTCGAAATAATTCTAATTAATAAACAGTTCTAGAAGCTATATGAAGTATTTTATATGGCAACATAAACCCCTAATTCTGAAGGCTGGGAAAATTTCCTAATATTACACACCTCTAAAAGCTATCTGAAGTGCTTTTTTTTATGGTAACACAGCCCCCAAATTTGTACTTGTATATTGTTTGAACCATGAATAAAGCCAATTTGTTCATAAAATTTCTGGGGTGGTTTGAGACCCCCCTTCCCCCACGATAACCTTTTTTATTTGTTCATAATGGATTTTTAAAGCTACAAGTCCTTTTTCAGTGCAACTTGAATTACAGTATTAGGCTATTTATTTCAGTTTACCTGCATCTGAGCTAAATATCCAACTGAGCTTAAATATATTTATTCAGATTTGCAGGTATTGTTCAAATCGTGTATTTTAGATTAAAAAATTTAACTAACTTTACTACAGCAGCTTCCAACATTTTGTAGTTTACGACCACAACTTTCCTCTCTGCGGCCATCGCGACCCTTTGATAACTTAAAAGCGTTCTAATCCTAGTTTTTAAGTTTCTTTCACTGTGTATTACTACCAGCCCGGACTATCTACAGTTAGCTACGCCAGTGGGATAGGTAGAACTTAGAGGAAATGTAACCTTATTTGCTTGTAGGGATATCAGGATAAACAACTACCCCCCGGTAAGAATTAAAATCCTTACGTCCCCTTCACCAACAAACCAAACCAAAAGAGCGTGACGTTAAACCCGCATGTCCCCTGTTGCTTGATTTAATAATTATAAATTGCTTATAATAATGATTATATGCGACTAATATGTAGTAAAATAGAATCAACAAGCCCGGGGTTGGGGGATGATTTCATATTATGTTAGCAGCATTACAAGGCTGCCACAGTAAACAAGTTAGCGAGAAGTTATCAGAATAGCCACAAGGAACCTAAGAAGAAACTAGGTCATTTTTAGCACTTTAACAACTCACGTTTCTATTAGAATTTCGCATCTTCTTATAATCATTAAAATCCTTGAAAAAGTAAACATAAAGCTAAAACCTCTATAGTGTGACCCCCAAGTTGGAAACCGCTGCTTTATTAGAACACAGTTGGAAGCAATATTTAACTAGTAAGCTCCCGGAGATGTAGAACTCGCTCGTCACTTTATCAAAATATTAGCAATTTGACCATGTTTATTTAAAAACATTTTCAACTGTAAAATAATGCAATAAAAAATGGAATTTATCGATATTTCTACAGTATTTTGATACCTGACTACCAATGTCTTGCTTCATAACCTCATGGAAGTCGCCCTAAAATGTTAATACTGGTACGTCCATAAACTATTTAAAACATATTGTAATAATTTAGCGCGTGAGGGGTAAGAGGCTTCTCCTAACATTTTATTAAATAACTTAAGGCAAATTTTAAATCAGCACTCTAAATGACATGGTTATAAGAAATTGCATGCAAATCAAAAACTAAATAACGAATTTAAAAATGTATCCCAAATTTGAAAATGTAAGAGGGTGAAAAATAACTTAATTTTTCGTATAATGTAGTCTACTTAATCAAATGATTTTTTTTTTTAAGAGTTGTAACACTGTAACACAGCTCTATTACTACTCTTCCTCCATTGTTGTTTGAGCCTATTTAAATTGCTTTCATGAAAGCTGATTTTAATAAACATTGAAATAAGATACATAATTTCAATTCAAACTCCTATGGATGGATACTTGCTAGAAAAATTAGTGTGTATTTCAGAAGTCAAACATTAACACTAACCTCAGTGTAATCATTTCATCAGTCAGAGCTTTCGATAAGAAAACAATAAAATGTTGCGTAACATTCACTGCATTTATGCCTTCAAAATTTAATAAAGCCTTAATTAAGGCATTGGCTGTACAACATATGATAATTTTAATCATAAAACTGTGAGTCTAGCAGCCATGAAAGTCACATCTAAAAACACTAAACCATCAATAAAACATTGGATGACAATGCTGCCACTTCAGGCATTGCTGATTGAGTGACATATTGCTACTGGGCAGTTCATGTCCCCTTATGATTCGTTTCCAAACCGCATTCGGCATACACTAACCGGCTGTTGTCTTTGTCTAGTGACAACGGCGTTACTAGACTACGTAATTACATAATATTTTTACAATCTACTATGCAAGGAAACTCCTTATAAAGTAATGGGGAGCAAAATAAGACTAGAATTAACTCCAGATCTAAAATCTGACAAAATTCCCAACTTTTCAAGCTTTTAACCAAGTGGTGGTGGGGGGGGGGGCACTCCATAACCCCTCCCCCCCAGCAACCCCCACGTGGCGTGGCTTCACAATCGACCAAAAGATCCTTTCGCACCAAAAATATGGATCACGAAAACGTAGATGGCGCTAGCTACCGTACAGATCTTGCGGATAAATCATACGTTTGGAAATATCAGTTTTATCGAGAACGAGTGAAATTTTTTATTTTAATATTTTCAACACCCCTTCTAAGATAATGTACCGATGTTTATTAATTGTTATATTTTCTTATTTTATTTTAGTATGCCGGCAGTTTTCTATTGAAAAATGTCAATTTTATCGATATTTGATCACTATTAAAATTATAAAGGTGTATATATAAAAAGTATAACTTAATCAACATGCTTCTATTTTTGAACAAACCGTTTCCGAAAAGAAAATTTCAAAAAAAAAAAATTCTTAAAGATAACCGTTTGTTCCCATGGCTCTACATTTCTACGCCAAATGAAAAGGGCCAATCGTCTTAAGGTAAAAAAAAAAAAAAAGCTGTGGTTAACAGACTCTTGGCGATTAACCCCCCAAAGGGTAGAAAGAAAGCCGCACCGCTATTAAAAAAAACACATGACCATAGTAATAATAATAATAATTGAACTGTTTGTTAACACACGTGTGCGATTTTGTAGAAACTAATATTTACCAGGTCCTTTAGAAGAATAAAGCCTCGCCCTTCTTCCCGCACTAGCATGCAATAACCCAGCCCTACTACAATCCAATCGAAAACTCTTCATCTTGTAAATCAATACAGAACCGACACTTTTCAATCCGTGGATTTTGAGGGAGGGAGGGAGGGAGGGCAAAAAATCACTTCATCTCCGCCTTGTATCCTGAAATATTTTCCTTAGAGTAACCCCCTCCTCTACCTCCCTCGACCAACCTAAAAAAATTATATTTCGTTCCGGCCGATTGCCCCGCTTGTCAAGAGTCAGCCAAGCTTAAACAGGACTAAAAATAAAAAGCTTAAAAAACATCATTGGAGAAAGAGGAAAAAAAGGGGATGGAAAAGGGGAGGGGAGAGACAAGGCGAAAAGTGAGTTGAAAAAAATAAAAGGATAAGGTTTAGGGGTTTCCATTGAGGGGAAAAGGGAGGGGGGGAAGGAACCGATCGTAGCATGCGAAGGCCATTACAGGAGGGGGCCGGGCCGAGCGATTTCTAGTTCCTACACCGGAACACAGATGGCGTTGGCACGGCCTGTTGGAAGACCTTACACGCCCAAACGCCCCAAGCTTGGTTTTTCCGCGCGCCCGAACAAATGAAATTCGCTCCAGCGGGCGTGTCGAGAATCATTTCCCGCGATCGTCAGTCGTCACGAACTACGGTGAGGGGGTTGGGGGGGTTAGCCTTTCACGTCGAATAGAGCCGCATTTTCTGGTCTTGTTTTATTTGGACGATACAATAAAAAAAAGAGAGAGAGACCATAATAAAAGAGTCAGACAGAGAAAAGAGCCAGCGGAATATAAAAGAAAAATGTACAGGGATGTTTTCACACACAGCGATTCTCAACTAGTTTAAAAGAACCTTCCCCCCAACCCCCCTTTAAAAACTGTAAAGGGAATATAAAGTGAATGCGGAACACCATCAACAACACACCTGCCATTAAAATAATATGTAAGCATTACAAAAGGAAAGGTTTTATTTTTTTTAAATTGATACATAAAATGGTCTGTTAAGAAATACTCGGAAAGATCAGATGAGGTCCACCCCACAACTCGATTGTCTGTTCTCTGGGTCTAAAATGTCGAACTCTTGGAGGTTGTAATCGTGTTGGAATCAGCTATGGGTTTATATTATACGGTTCGTAGATACTAACACAGCTGAATTGAATGATTCGCGCGGTAACAAAGCCGAGTCTGATTTACATCTTAAAATGAGGCAATAGGTAACATAATATGACAGCTATTTATTTACTGCTGGACGATCCTAAATGAAGGGGGCAAGGTGTGTATGTGTTGTGGTTGTAAGTTAGTTGGTAAGTCGTGTGCTGTGTTCCTTATTATTATTATTATTATTATTATTATTATTATTATTATTATTATTATTAGCACCACGTCTTACTACCCGTTCGGGTTATACGCACTTGCGCTAATGTGTAATGGTAGGGTGATTGTGAGATGAAATGGAGGACCTACAGTTTAACGTGGAATCCGAACCACGGTGGAGGCCTGGCATTCCCCACATTCACAAGATGTCTTGTCAGAGGTGAAGGAGGGGTTTGGTAATCAGATAAATCTGTGCCGGTACCGAGGATTGAACCCCGGCCGCCAGCATAGAAGTCTGACACCTTACCCCTATACCACCAGGTCACCGACGCTGTGTTCCTGAAAGAGAGGATTCGCGGCTATCTTTGGAAATTTAAGATGCGGTGAAACCAATCGGTATCTTTATTAAAAATTGGCTGGGTGTATTTATTGAAAACATGTTTCAATGACCACGGAATATAAATTATTAAAATAAAATTCACTACGATCATGGCATTTAACAGGTGAAGTCCAATTTTCATAGGAAGGGTATTTTCAAAAAAATACTTTTTTTTGCGGCCAAAATTAACATTATTTTACTAAGTTACATCGTTAGTGAATGCTATCTTAAAAGTTATTGATAATATACTAAATATCTGAAGTATGAATACCTAGCTTTCGTAACTGGCCGATAAGGTTCGTCCTATGAAAATTGGACAATACCAAACTAATAGAGCTGTGCTTTGAAGAAAAAAAGTCGAGTTTTGTTTATAAATCCACCGAGAAAAACATATATTATCTTCAAAAATGTGTAAAAAACTAAATAAAAAAGAGGAAGGTGAGAAAATAGCTTGTGTTTTCTTAGTGTTTAAATGAAACCTACCCTTCCCTCTCCCCCGCCCATAAACCTGACGACGATTAATAATGATAATGGAATACACAGGGAACACGTTTATACGCAGCCGTATTTACGGTCAAAACAACTCAACAAATTTACGTTTAAAGCTTTTCCTCGTCATAGCCATTCAATACATTCATAAAATATTTTACGATGTGTGGCTGGCTGAGTTGTTTAAATTTATGTGGTATTGTAGTTTTAAATCTACATAAATACGAGCAAAGACAATAAATATGTGAAGTAGAACAAAACGTATCGAGGAAGAACACATTTCATTCATATATATATGACATATTTTGACAAAACGTTTTGAAATAGTGTAACTTTAACTTCCCAAAAAAATATATATATATTGAACGGGAGATCTCAAACGACTCATAAAAACCATCCTGGCATGTATCCATAGCTCTTTTTTTTTCTCTCTCTAAAAAAAATCTTTTTCAACCCTTCAGATCCTTTTTTTTCCCCTCTAAGAATCGTACACTCTTACCAGCCACAACTCGTATGAGGGTGGTTCGGGGGAGGGGAGAGAAAGAAGAAGAAGAGTATATCTAGTTTCCCCCACAATCCCTGTGCAAACACGACCTCGCAGACTAGTACGACGACATCTTGACACACACACACACACACAGAATGTGATCTGGTGAAAAGCTCCCTGTAGCCATGAAAGGTGGTGAGGGCGACTTTACTGTCGTGGAAGTTGATGTGTTTGGGAGGTGCGCTTGTGAAAGGTCGGCTTTACGAGGTTGGATGAATGAGGGGGGAGGATATACAGGGTGTTTCCATTACAAGTAATCTCACACTTTTTTTTTCCCCCCAAGAGAAGGGAATGTATGTGTTGGGAGGGGCCTAAAGGTTTAATGGCAATATTTCAATCGGATTAATTATTTTTTTTTACGAACTTGAGCTTGTACATAGCAACCCTCAAAATAAAAAATAACAATAAACATAGTCATAGTACGGTAAGAATGTAGGAAAAGCAAGAAATTGCCCGTGTTTTTTTTTTGTTTCAGTTTTTATAGCAAAACAATTTTTTGACCAAAATAAATAAAATATTGCTCCAGTATAAAAATAAATTTTAATTTTCTTCACATGATATGAATAATTCTTACATATTTGTCATGAGCATTAGATGAGAACCTTTTTAAATGGAAAGAAAAAATTGTAATTAATTTCCAGAACACCCTTGACAGGTATTCAAGAACTGTTGATATCACCGTGTGAAGAAAATTAAACTCTGAAACAATTTTGATTTATTTTGACCAGAACATTGTTTTGACATAAGAAAAAACCCCGAAAAAGTTACTACCCTCAACTCGCTTTCTCATCAACCCCAACTTAATACAAACTGTTGAACTAAAAGAAAAACTACTTATGTTTATTTTGAATAGTAAAAAGTAAACAAATATTAGAGATCTTTTGATTACCTTTCATTTTTCCTTCATACAAAAACTAGCAAAACTTTTTTCCCTACGATCAACAAAAACTAGCAAAACAAGTGTATTTTATCTGTGATTAACAAAAACCAGCGAACAAATTGAGGTTAATCAAGTAGGGTAAGACAATGTTTTTTTTAAGTATGCCTAAAGGATTCCTTTTAAATTGTTGAGCTATGACGTGACTAACTTATTTCACACACTGTAAAATCAATCTCGACCCCCATCAGGTTTCGAAGTCGTACTATCTGGCAAAACGCCCTAATAATTTCAACTTTGAACTTAACAAATAAACAAATGGCAAATATACATTATTATAAATGTTTGGACTTGTATATTTAAACAGTTAAATAAAATAGTAAAAAACCTAAAATAATTTCACAAATGAAATAAAACTCAAACTTGCTAAGAAGCACACAAACAAATTAAGTCATTATATGAGATTTATTTCGAGTCATCCGGTGGAATAATAAAAAAAAAGAAGTGACGTGCCTTGAAGGCAGCAAATCTGTCTTCACTCTCTTGTCTCTCTCTCTCTCTTGATCATCAACATCAAA
>CABEEJ010001678.1:0-17887 GCA_901482245.1 Timema douglasi
CCCTACCATTACACATTAGCGTAAGTGCGTACAACCCGAACGGGTAGTAAGACGCGGTGCTAATAATAATAATAATAATAATAGTTGTCACGTTTGATACATTTTGTCAATATCTATAAAATAACGTTAATAATAAGCTATAATGTTATCAATATTGGCAGAAATAAATATATTTTTGAATTTTTTTTAAAGTTTCCTTCTTTGAAAAGTACACTGTACCTTAACCCCCACTCTACCCATCACCTTTTCCTCCTTCGAATATTATTACGATCATATTTCGAAAATGTATGAAACATTTATTTCTCCTCGAAAGGTACAGAAATAAAAGTGTTTTAACTGCATGACGTCATACAGTCACTATCCGTAAATTGAGTACTTTCCGCAGTCGGTGTTTAGGGCCTGTTTGAAGATGCGTTGGGGCGGGTCCGTTGCGAATGTCATCAAAACAACACGTCCGCCTCGCAATCACACCCAAACAAAACAATAACAACAAAAAACGAACCTTCGCAATGGCACCTCGAGCTTAACCTCAGTTTATCTTCATTTTGGGTGAACCCAGGTGATGGGGCGCCGTGACATCGTGACTGATGCACGGTGATTCGCAATCTACGTGACAATACAGTTGTATTATTATTCTCACATCCTGGATACAAACGATCTAAGCTAAACAGTTAAATTAGTTAAATAAATGATATGACACAATCATTTAATTTCTCATAAAGTCTATTTTAATTAGAAAAAAAATATTCAACAATCCGTAAATCTTTAAGATCCGACACCTTAGCTCAGCCGATGGCGTGTGTCTACGGAGCTAAGGGTCCCGGGTTCGATTCCCGACATGGCCAAAATAACTATAATTGGTGAAATGTGGGCTTAACCCTTTCACAGTGATGAATTAACGACCGGGATAACTCCAAGGCTAGGTGTGTTAACCACTCACCTAGCCCACCCAGCTGTATTTTCAATGTTTTATGGGGTCCGAATGATTACTTTTTTGTCTGTTTGAAGTGAGTATCGAAGAACATCTTGAAAATGTGTTTGGATATCAAAATTTAAAGAGTCTAACAACCCTTGACGAAGATAAATATCACTTTCCTTTTAATGAGCACTTTCCCATTTAACGAAACTATTGAATAAGTCATACGAAACATTTAAATGTAGGAAACTTGCTTCCACATTCATTGAAAAGAAGCAATAATAATCGACAGTTTAAAAAAGTTTGCTAAACATAACTTTTCTTTTTAACTCTTTTATTTTACACGCCATTTTATATTCATACGGAGTACATTTATGACGGTAGGGGTTTCAAAATTGTTAAAATGTAATTATTTATTTCATCCATTGAAGTTAAAATGTAACATAATTACTCGATTTCGAAGGGTGTAATCAATTCAAAACAGCTAAACATAACACCCGTAAGGCTTTAACAGGTCCCGTAATACTCGCTAAGTATTAAGCCCCTCTAGGTGACCTGGCGGTCTAGGGGTAAGGTGTCAGACTTCTGTGCTGGTGGCCGGGGTTCAATCCTCGGTCCCGGCACAAATTTATCTGATTACCAAACCCTTCCTTCACCTCTGACAAGACATCTTGTGAATTTGGGGAATGCCAGGCCTCCACCGTGGTTCGGATTCCACGTTAAACTGTAGGTCCTCCATTTCATCTCACAATCACCCTATCATTACACATTAGCATAAGTGCGTATAATAATAATAATAATAATAAAGCCCCTAAGGCTATATCTAGGACGTTGATACTGTTGGATCAGATCCAAATGCATTGTTAATTATTGTCTCTACATCTAGGAAGTCGTCCCACTTTCTATAAAACGTTGATATTATCGGCACCAATACAAATATATTGTTACATCTACAAGCTAGTCCCAGTTTATTTAGAACGTTGATATTGCCTGATCAAATCCCAGTGTGTCGTTACTTATTGGATCTACATCTACAAGCTAATCCCAGTTTCTTTGGAACGTTGATAATGCCAGAACAATATCCACTAACTTGTTAATTATTAATTATACATCTGGAATACAGTTTAGATTTATTTGAAACGTTTATAGTTCCAGAATTAAACCCACCACCTGATTACTTAATTGACTTCTTATCCAGGACAACGTTCCGGCGTATGTGAAAAAGTTGATACTATCAGAATAAAAACCAACCGGTGCGTCAACGAACGGGACGAATCATCCCCCGAGCACACAAAAGGTGTATCCCCCAAGAATTAAGGGGTGGTAGGATATTTCACCCTGGACACGAGAAGGGTGTATAATTGTCATGTGTAGCTAGTCCCGAGACATGGTAAGGGGGTGTCTTTTTTTTCTCTCTCCCTCCCCTCCCCCTCCCCTAAGTTGTTCAGGGCGTCAAGAGAAGGTTCAACTCTCTCTCGCGGTAATTATTATGTGGAAACACCAGACACAACGACAACCACGACATAACATAACATGGTTCGGAGACAGGCGACATCGTCGGAAAGCGAGGAGAGGGGGGGGGAGGACATAATAAGTTATGTGGTGAAGGTGAAAAAACAAGGACTTTACCTCAGAAAAAAAACAAAACACTATAGCTGTGTCGCCTACATGTAGATTATAATTTCCATGGCGATCGTCGCAGAAATTACATACTTGACATGTGTGTGTGTGTGTGTGTGTGTGTGTGTGTGTGTGTGTCTAAGTGTGTGAGAGGTGGGGATATATATGGACGAGAATATGTACACCCATACTCAAAATAAATTAGATGATAATCTTGATTGACCTCTTTCTTAAGTAAACAAAATTGGGTAGAGTTCAAATCATATATTTAAATGTAATGTCTTGAAAAAAACGAGCCCTTTAGCCTTGAAATGGTATCGATAAAAAAATAATTGTAACGATATCAGAGATTACATCAAATCTCGGCCAGGGTGGTTTTTGATTTATCAACTACCCGCTTCGGTGGCCGTATGGTCTAAGGCGCTACTCTCGCAATAGACTAGACCGCTGATGAAGTGGAGATCGGGGTTCAATCCCGATCGGGTTTACTGAGGGTGGTCTTCCTGAATAGTTTTACACTCTCTCACTCTCTCTCTCTCTCTCTAGGAAAATGTGGCTCCCCTTCCTCTAAATTCAACCTTACTCATCCCTAATCCATTAGCATAACTATACATAAGCGTATAACTCGAATGAGTAGTAAGAAGCGGTGGTATAAAAATATTTATTTCCTTCGCTTTCCAAACTACTTCAAGCGTGCTTCCTTTAAACTACCTTCCTCATCCTTATCGCTTGAAATTAAGCCGTTATTAACCATTGCTTTAAACGCATTAATTGAATAAAGCCCTATTTTTTATTTAGTACCGCGTCTTACTTAAGTACTAATTACGCCAATGGATTAGGAAGTAGGAAGGTTGAATTTAGAGGAAATGTACCCGCATTTGCGTGGAGGGAGAGTGTAAAACAATTTAGGGAAAAAAATTCAGTTCACCCGACCTAGATTCGATCCCCGATCTCCCCGTCCTTGTCAGTCGAGCTCAACACGACACTAGAGCGTCAGCTAACTACGGCACCGAGACGGGTAATAAAGCCGTATTCCCGCATGAAGACTGGGAATATCCTTCCAGGCCAAATTACGCTCCATGAAATGGTGTGCTTCATGGCTTAGCATTAAAGTGTTATAATGGCCACACAGTTATTATCTCCCCGTCATCCTTATTCTAATGGTTTTTGTAGGCGGGTGTACTCGAGATGGGGAATAATGAATAGAGTACAGTTTGGGCGAGTTTTGTGAATGGGAGAGCGCGGGTGGCCACAATATTATAAGACGTCCAATAAGTTTAGACACTTCTTTGGTTTCCCTCTTGTTAAGGAATGTCTATTTTAACAACGTGGACCCTCGCGTGTGCGTTTTGGCGGATAACATTTTTCGCCTCAATTTTTTACAATGCAAAGAACAAAAAAAAGTCAAAGTTGACCTAAAGTAACTCATATAAAAAATATTAATAACTAGGACATCAATAAAAATGAACACTTCATTCCAAAATTAATTAGATCTTTGTAATCCGACAGCTTATCTCAGTTGGTCTCTTATCTATCTAATAATCTAAGGGTCCCGGGTTTGACTAGAACAAGAAAAACTGACCCAGGCCATTGTCTGGGAACAGTAATGGATATAAAAAATATATATTTGTATTTTCAAAGGGATTTTGACGCAAATATATATTTTTTAATATAAAAATATGGTTAGTTAGAAGAAAGTCAAAGATTAATCGATCCAATATAATTTAACTCAAAATGTATTTTTAAATATATTAAAATGTTAATTTGTAAAAGTATTTGTAAAAAAAATTAGCCATTTTGAGTCTTCATAAACTTTGAAGAGAGAATTTTGATTAAAAAACTATTTTTCAATTTAAAACAAAATTGCGGTTGACGTTGATAACATTTGATTTGATTATTAGTGTTATTTTATAGGTATTTATAATAATTATCAAAAGTTAAAGCTTCAGAGGACATGACTTGTGGTAGACATAATATATGACAGATATTTGAGTGAATATAGTAAAAAAAAAGTGTATTATTTTATTTGAATTCTATCCTAATTTAGAAGTCATTTGAGGAGTGAAACGATCTTTAGCGCATCAAATGCCCTGATTTAAGTTTGTTTTTATATCCACGACCCTCATTTTGACAACTGCACTTAGTAGGTATTTAAAATGTGTCAAAACAAGCACAGTTTTGAAAATTAATGTAGTAATATCTACGACATTGACGCAAAATATTTCGAGTCGTATGATTGATTCAGGTACAGGAGGAAAAAAAAAACGTAGGAATAAACTTTCTCATACGAGCAATCCTACCACCAACACACGTCCAAACTTCTACCCCCTCCTCCTTGCCGTATAAACATGTCCCTTAATAACACACGTTCTCGACCGATCACAGGGCGGGGTTGTAGTGTGACGTAATCACACGTCTCAGAGACAAACATTAGCAGCTAACTTGTCATTTCTGGATCCCCGGCCCTTTAAAAACCCCGTTCCCTCGTCCAAACACGCAATTACCGGGGCCTCAACCAAAAAAAGAAAAACGACTCTTCATCCCATGTTCAATATCGTCCTATTACAACTTTAATATATACTCAAGACAGCGCATTATGACAACATAACAAAAACAAGAAAATTAACTCTTTTTTTTTTCTTCTTAAGTCGAAGAAATATATATGTACATACGTTTATATTAATGATAAAATAGAATGGCATTTCGTTCTGCGGTTTTTCATATTGAAGTTCCCTGTAATTTTGTTGGCTTTTGAGTTTGAAGTGTGACCAATGAGGGCTTTTTTTTTCTATTAAAAAAATTCGTGCCTTCCATTCATGGGAAATGTTCGCCCTTCAAACCTTTATTAGGAATGTAAGGCAATAAAAAAGAAATTAGTTTATAAATTTTTCTTATAATAGAGTTGGTAGATTATTTAGCTTACAGAAAAATAAAGCTAAAATAACCATTTCTTAGGGAACATTTTTTTCTTAATACTGTAGAAATATTTTTTTATAAATAAACTGTCTTATTTAGTTTGAAAATATTTCAAAATAATACGTTTACGAAATAAAACTATATAACAAAGCACCGAATGAATTCTGCATCTTTAAAACTATATTGACAAAAAGTAAAATAAATACAAAATATAAAAATTTAATTATTCTTAGTATTCGTCCTGTTTGAATAAACTATCTTTTGTACGGGTGACCTGGCGGTCTAGGGGTAAGGTGTCAGACTTCTATTCTGGCGGCCGGGGTTCAATCCTCGGTCCCGGCAAAGATTTATCTGATTACCAAACCCTTCCTTCACCTCTGACAAGACATCTTGTGAATGTGGGGAATGCCAGGCCTCCACCGTGGTTCGGATTCCACGTTAAACTGTAGGTCCTCCATTTCATCTCACAATCACCCTACCATTACACATTAGCGTAAGTGCGTATAACCCGAACGGGTAGTAAGACGCGGTGCTAATATTAATAATAATATATTTTGTATTTGCCTTGAATTCAAAATGGCTACAAACTTGCCATTACATCGGGAGAAAACATAAACGCACAGGAATAAAGCGATTGGGAATATTTTAGGTCTACAGGTATTCAATCGTGTAGCACCCGTATAGGTGAGCACGCGGGCTAAGGCATCAATATCATCTGGTCTGATTTGCTTGCTACGGGGAGTCTGGGACTCAATTCTCGGCTGAGTGCATTTATTGGTGGTTTATTATAAATAATTAGCATAACTAAATACAGATATCTAGGACGGGTGGTAAGAAACGGTGTAAAAAAAACTCGCAACTGCTACCACTATGTATTTTATAAGAGGTATTTAGAGAATGGACACTTGTCTTCGTATATGGCTGGTTCGGGTGGCTGATTACATGTCTAAAAGAACTCAAGGTGTATTGTAAAGTAGTGCTGCACTAGAAAAAATAATTTTAGAAGGGTCCTTTCTGTGGCGGCTCGTGGTGAGATTGCTAAGAATGATTTTAATATTAATTCTCTCTACAGTAGCCCCACGGCTTCTTTGGTGCTGACTGACAGCTCACAGCTGACTTCTCACAGTCAACATTTAGGTATATACCTAAATTTTGACCTCAGAAGTGACAGCTGCTAAACACGTGTTTTTGCAGATCATATTGTTCGGCGTGGAAATACATAATTTGGTCTGGTAACTTTTCAAAGCTTTTAGCTTTCAGCTGTGAGCTGTCAGTCAGCACCAAAGAAGTCATGGGGCTACTGTAGATGCAATTTAAAGTGATTTCATTTCACCACGCCTTAATACCCGTTCGGGTATAATTGCAGTTGTGAGTCCTATGAATTTTATAGGACTCTAATAGGCTACTGGCCTAGGTATTGAGGGGGAGTACAAAAATACAGTATTAATAATATTTTTAAGATGTAAAATAGGTGGGAAGGAGGATGGTGCAAAGGGGGTAGATAGAAGAGAAAGGGGGTTAAACCCCCCAAGACCCACACACACCCTCGGTACGGCTCTATTATCAATGTTCTTGTCCTAAATTAATCTCGTTTATAAAAAAGTGTGTTGATAAACTCGCATGTTTAGAAAATGAACGCGATCTGACGTAAATCTAGTAAATACATCCAAGAAATTAAAACTAGAACGATTATTTGGGCCTATGTTAACATGTTAACTGTCACAGTGGAGTACCATATCGTCCTTAAGGGTAGAAAGAGATCTAGAGCGAATTATTTAGAGTGTGAGCATGATTCTCTGAACTGAACTCGCTACGGGCGACATTACACGAAGATTAGATCCTCAGAATAACCGCAAAACCCCACGAGTCGTCTCATGTGTGGAAAAAAAGCACATGAGTTTCAAGTTTCAAGTTCTCTTAGAGACGTCAAACGAAAAAAAAAACAGAACACAGAGTTAAATTAGCTATTACAAAAACATTTAGACGAGTAATTAACACACCTGACCCTCATCCCAAAAAATACGTGGTTTAATTTCAAACTGCTTCACTGAATATTTTTTTTATCAACTTGTGTATTTCCATCATTTATTCAGAGATTTGTTTTTGTCGTCCCCAAGATTATCTTCATCATCTTAATCTATTAGAATACATAGTTCGATCTCTTAATATATTAAGCAAAAAGGAGCTAGAACATGTTTTTATTTCATCGTGATCCGACTACACTTTCGGTTTATAGGTGTGTATGTGTGTATATATATATATATATATATATATATATAAATTACTCTATTATTATTATTATTATTGTTAGCACCACGTCTTACTACCCGTTCGGGTTATACGCACTTACGCTAATGTGTAATGGTAGGGTGATTGTGAGATGAAATGGAGGACCTACAGTTTAACGTGGAATCCGAACCACGGTGGAGGCCTGGCATTCCACACATTCACAAGTTGTCTTGTCAGAGGTGCAGGAAGGGTTTGGTGATCAGATAAATCTGTGCCGGGACCGAGGATTGAACCCCGGACTCCCAATACAGAAGTCAGACACCTTACCCCTAGACCGCCAGGTCACCCTCTATTAGTAAAGATGAAAAAATACACCCGTATATACAGAGAGATAATATGACCGCATTCGCATGGAGAGAGAGAGTGGGAACCCGTTTAGGAAAAGTACCCTTAATACACCTGGCTAGGATCAGAACTCTGGCCTCCCCGTTATCAGTAAACCAGAATAAATGAGTATAACATAAGACCATGTGCCCACCAGTGCGAGTTAGAAAATGTTGCAAAATATGCTACCCCATACCGTTAGGAACGTGAGTGTTGTCTTTGTTTTTGTTTACACGTGGTAGAGAGGTCGGGGGTTTAATCTTGGTCAGATGAACTAATAGTGTATTTTCCTACTTTCGTTTAACACCGCGTTTTACTACTTGTTTGCCTATGTACTAATTACGCTAATGGTGTTAAGGTATGAGGAAGGTTATATCTAGAGTAATTATACCAGCATCTGTCGTGGAGTGAGAGTGGAAAACTATTTAGGATAACCACCCTCAGTACACCTGACCGGGATTCGAACCTCTATCTCCCCGTCATCGGCAGTCTAGTCTACTGCGAGAACGACTCCTTAAACCATGAGACCACCTAAGCCATATTTTACTCAATTTTTTCGCCCCCTTACCCGCCTCGGTGGCGTAGTTGGCTAACGCGCTAGTTTTGTGTTGAGCTCGACTGCTGAGGACGGGGAGATCGAGTTTCGAATCTCGGTCGGGTGAACTGGGGGAGGGAGGGTGTTCTCCTAAACGGTTTTCCACTCTCCCTCCACGTGAATGCGGGTTCACTTCCTCTAATTCAACCTTCCCAATTCCTAATCCATTGGCGTAATTAGTACTTAAAGAGTGTAACCCTAACTGGTAGTAAGACGCGGTGCTAAATAATAATAATAAATTTTGCCTCCTTACCTCCACGAAAATTAGGGTATATTTCCCTTGAATTTACACCTTCCTTATCCCTACCCCATTAACGAAATTAAAATACGTGTAGTCCGGAAGGATATTAAGAAGCGGTAGGGATAAAAGCGTTAAGATGATGTCAACGGAAAAGAATGCTGTGTTTTTTCTCGATGTATTCATTACCTAAGAAACAAAGCCATTAATGTTTGTGAAACAAAACTAGTTTAGAATGTTGCTGTACACGGAAGTGAATATGCAATGTTATATTTTCTGGATGACTATTGATATACTATTCAGGTATCATATTACTAACCTATACTAATCCCACTTTAAGACATCTTTCTATTAAAAAACTTGATTCAAATACTCGCCGTTAAAAAACCAAGAGCGTTCGTGAAATGGCGTGCGCATTGATCTAACGAAACAGCATCGAACCCAAATCTATGAGGTCAAAAGTTCGCAATACCCTAGTGATCGGTTGATTGCCAGTGAACTACATGACATGTTACAACATGTGTGCCTGTGTCTGTATTAGATAGCCGCGCCCCAAACCTTCAGCCGCGGGCAACCGCTCTCAAATACATTCCGGCTAAGTTGGGAGTGACGAGCCTCCCGTAGTGCAGCAGCTGAGAACGGAGACTCTGGTTACATCCCGGGACTGTGCATTTTTAATTTTGGTTTTTCTTAGCACCGTGGCTTACTACCCTTTCGGATTACACGCCTATATATTAATTGAGGGCACACTCGAAAGGCGGAATAAATTATACCTGTCAGGCTGTGCACATGAGTTTAGGAACAACCTGTAATCACGTTCGACCCCTGACCTAACATAACCTAAACCAATCTAACCTAACATAACCTATCCTAACCTAACATTACCCAACCTAAACTAACTTAACCTAAACTAACCTAACATAACTTAACCTAAACTAACCTAACATAACTTAACCTAAACTAACCTACATAACCTAACCTAAACTAGCCTAACATAACCTCAATTTTCCTACCAACCTCGGATGAGTTGTTCCGCTGTTTGTGTGCACCCGTATTAGTTGTTCTGCAATTCATATGCACAGTAAATTAAACTAATGGGCTGAGGATGAGGAAGTTTGAATTTAGAGGAAGTATACCCGCATTAGTGTCAAGAGAAAGCGTGTAAAACCATTTAGGAAAAAACATCCCAGTACTCTCGATCGGGATTAAACCACGATATTCCCATTTCAGCAGTTCAGTTTATAGCGAGAGTGGCATCTTAGACCAAGGAGTCACCAAAATGGGTCCGCGGTAAGAACCGACTCTTCTTACAGGGATCTATCCAGGATCTTATTTCTTTGTACAGAGAGATGAGGTATTAACTGTTGTCATTTGAATGGGAGTTTAAAGTTTCGTCTCTTAATAACGTTGAGGGGCAAATCAGATAAATCGTTAAAGATTAGCGATCGAGGATTTATACAAACACCCAATAAAATTTCACTCTCCACCTAGCCTGTATCCACGATCCTCAGCCTGGATATTACCGAGATAGAATGTTCAGGAGTTACTTTACAATCATTATCTCACGTCATATTATTAGCTTGTTCGATTGCTCCAGATAGTTGTATGTTTCACAAACGAGTTACACATTCATCGAGGAAAGATAAATCACCCACCATACTCATTTTTAATTTTGTATAATATTTCGCTTGTTTTAAGAACACTTCAACCCTTTCGGTGGCCGCATGATCTAAAGCGCTACTCTCGCAATAGACTAGATTGCAGATGACGGGGATATCAAGGTTCAAATATCGGTCAGGTGTATTGAGGGTGATTTTTTACAAAAATGGTTTTCCATTCTCTATCCATACAAATGCAAGTACACCACCTCCTCTAAATTCAACCTTCATCATGCGTAACCCATTAGCGTCATTAGTACATATACGGTGCTAAAAATGAGTTTATGGTCATTGAACTCGTTTTAAATATGTTCCTAGGAGTTAATTACCCTACCTTTCCCTCCGAGATAATCACTTAATTAAACTAATTTAAAAAGCATTATTGACAAAACCAATGTTACTGGGAATGATTTTTTTTATCAGTTTGAAGTTTTTTCTTACTATTTAATTGCATCATTAGATTATTTTAAAACTTAACTTTTTAAACACACAGTATATGACTTGTGTGTAAGAAAGTTTAATATATGACAACACATCCAAAAATTCACACCAGGTCCTAGGGTCTAGATATTTATTAAATTGATAGAAATTCGCTTCAATGGCCGCGTGTTCTAACGCGCTACTCTCGCAGTAGACTAGACTGCCGATGACGGGGAGATCCAGGTTCGAATATCGGTCAGGTGTACTGTGGGTGGGTTTTCCAAAATAGTTGTTCACTTTCTCTCTCTCTCTCTCTCTCTCTCTCCACGCAAATTCGGGTACACTTAATATTAGGCCTAACATAACCTCTCTAATACATAAAACCACTGGCGTAAATAGTACGTAAGCGTATAACCCGAACGGGTAGTAACACGCGGTGCTAATATATATCAGGGGGAATCCTTATATTTTTTTTATAATTCAGAGTCATATACCCATTGTTACCATTCCTTATTTTATCATGAGATTAAATAATCTAATCACGCAGGAGGAGAAAGGTAAATATTAAGGAAATTCATAAACATTTGTCTGAAGATAAAACGGTAAAAGAAACATAGGAAATCACTACGTCGAACCAAATACTGAGTCAGAGATGAGCATGTCAGTCGAACACGTTGGCATTCTCTACTGGTAGGTACACCCAAAAAAAAACTTTTATTTCCCTTTCGACCGAGTCTTAGTACCCGCTCAGACAATGCACAGACATTAATCATGCGAATGATATAAGGATGAGAAGAAGGTAGGATTTTAAAGGAAACGTAGCAGCGTTTGAGAAGAAGGAAGGAGGGAACCCCACTTTAAGTAAAACCGACCAGTATTGCAACTCTTGAGCTCTCCACCCCTGGACTATGCGACGCACCGATACGCGTAGCACCTTAGTGGATTTCCCGCCTCGGTGGAGTAGTTGGCCAACGCGCTTGTCGTGTTGAGCTCGACTGCCGAGGACGGGGGGAAATCGAGGTTCGAATCTCGGTCGGGTGAACTGGGGGTGGTTTTTCCTAAATGGTTTTCCACTCTCCCTCCACGCAAATGCGGGTTCACTTCCTCTAATTCAACCTTCCCAATTCTTAATCCATTAGCGTAATTAGTACTTAAAGCGTACAACCCGAACGGGTAGTAAGACGCGATGCTAAATAATAATAATAATAACATAGTGGATTGATTATTTTTTTACCCCCACGTCTTAATACCCGTTCGGATTATAGGCCTATGTATTAATTACTCTAATGTGTTGTAGAGGAGGACGTTTAAATCTTTAGAGGAGATGTACCCGAACTTCAGTGAAGAAAGAATGGAAAACCATTTAGGAAAAACCGTCATCAGAATACCCGATCTCCCCGTCATAAGAGATCCAATATATTGTTAAGAGAGGGACACCTGAAACAATGCGTCCACCGAATCGGGTGAGAGGGTATTGATTAGGATACACGAGAGAGTTTTTTTTACCATAATCTTATTGGATGGAGTACGGTAAACCACAATGGGAATAAACTAATCTCATTGCAGCAATTATTTTGGTAGTAACATTCAGCCTCTTTTGGCCAAAGTCAAGCAACCCTTTCACACAGTTGACCCTAGTGGTATAAGTTCGATACAATTAAATTAAATAATGAACAGGGTAAGTCAAAAGAACCTCACTGAATCTACCTGGAGAAAGAATGAAACATTTATGTGTGAATAAAACACTTATGTTCAAGTTTATGTTCGAACCACGGTCAAGCTCTCGGCTCAGAATCAGGTACACTAACCGTGCGACCAACCAGACCAGAAATATTGCGTGTAGCTAGTTATGTCCCGGTACTTGAAATGTCTTGAAGACAGCGAGTCGTTTAAACGGCTATTTATGTAGTTCGTCAAGATTTACACACATCGACGCCGTCAGTAATTAAGAATCACAACTCTAAGAACCTCATTTCACAACAGTCGTGTAGAGGTATCCATCCGCTCAGGACCAGTGCTCGCGCAACTTATACCTTCCTTCCCACGGCGTAATTTGTGCCCACCAAGCGGTAAAAAAAAGTTGGGTTTTTTTCAAGAAGGAAGTCCGGAATTATCTTATCAGGATTAGCTTTCCAACCTTGACTTTTAAAGACGTTCTCTTTAAATATAGCACCTATCCTATTCCTTTAAAGCTCCAATTTATTTTCACAAATTATTAATAAAAATGGTTCGTTGAAAGCAAAAGGTCATATTTAGTTAACATCATTAAGGGTGACCTGGTGGTCTAGGGGGTAAGGTGTCGGACTTCTGTGTTGGGGGTCCGGGATTCAATCCTCGGTATGGCACAGATTTATCTGATTGCCAAGACCTTCCTTCACCTCTAACAAGACGTGTATTAATCACAACTTGTGAATGTGTGGAATGCCAGACCTCCGCCGTGGTTCGGATCCCACGTTAAACTGTAGGTCCACCATTTCATCTCACAATCACCCTACCATTACACATTAGCGTAAGTTTGTATAACCCGAACGGGTAGTAAGACGCGGTGCTAATAATTATAATAATATATATATATATTGTTTGTTTAGGCTTTCATTTTAGTAATGTTGGTCTTCATGGGTCAACAACCTTTAGATCGGTTTAGTGTGATTTCAATCCAACCGGCGCTGGGCATGCACTCAACCCCTAGACTGGTTAGGGCTACCCGCACCATCTGGTAGACATCTCATATACTAGGAGAGTTTATCAAGTGTGGTGGCTCAACATTGCATTCCGCACTGAATTTTTATGAGTATACACGATAAGGGCCTACCAATTTTGATGGAAAAAAAATTTCAAATGCCTTCCAATGTTATTTTACATATCCACAATCGACATGGGACCGACGGCTTTACTTCCCCTCCAAAGGAAGTTGTGATACGGATTTCTATCACTCAAGAAAGATCCGTTAATTTCGGTTAGGTTTGAACCCATAAACATCGGGTCCGGAGGCGAGCACTTATTATTATTATTATTATTAGCACCGCGTCTTACCACCCGTTCGGGTTATATGCACTTACGCTAATGTGTAATGATAGGATGATTGTGAGATGAAATGGAGGACCTACAGTTTAACGTGGGATCCGAACCACGGTGGAGGAGCCTGGCATTACACACATTCACAAGTTGTGATTAATACACGTCTTGTCAGAGGTGAAGGAAGCGAGCCCTTAACCCCAAGATCACAGCGGTCGACTTATAACGATGATAATAGCAATTAAAGATTAAACATGGAGGCGGGGGTAGCCTTTCTTTTTACGTGAGCATTGTCTTAATAACCATCAAGGATGTTTTAGTGTTTACACTAACGGGATAAGAGTGAGAGTGGTATAATTTAGAGTAAATATACCAACATTCTCGCAGAGGAAGAAGGCATTTATGATAAACCCCCTCAGTACACTCGTCAGGGATTTGAACCCCGAACTCGTCATCATAATCCAACCAGACCAAAATAGAATTATGCCTTACATCACGGGTCCATCTAAGAGTGTCTAAAGTAGTTGATTATTTGTGTATCAGTTCAACCCACCAATCAGCTCTTACGAATCCTGGGCAAAGAGCTTATTAAATGTTTTCTGTTGAAACTTTTGAGTCAAGATGTCAAACTCAATAGCCCTATATCCACAATTAAAAGAATCGATCCCCCAATATTAAATTTTCGATTGTACGATGAAAATCCCTGTAAATTAGAGGCATCCAAACGAAACGCCAATGATAATAATAATAGGTATTATTTCATTTTGATCATTATATTAGTTATATTGGCGTTTCAGTTTAGTACCAGAAAATTGTAAATGTGATCAACATGACCTTTGTGTTCAAGTGATCTTGTGCAAATAAAATATGGCTGCTTTGTTGACAACTTTTTAGATTTTTTTTAAGGTAGGAGTGTAGGGAACAAGAGTCAAGGAGAATGTTTTTGCAGTTTTTATAACAAAACATTATTATTTTTGTCAAAATAAAACAAACATTTCTCCAGTAGAAACATAGAGTTTAATTCTATTCACATAATAAATTCAACCGTTCTTGAATATCTGTCAAAGGGTGTCATGGAATTTAATGACAACCTTTTAATTTCATTTAAAAAAAGTTTCTCATCTAATGCCGCTATGATCATGTTAGATATTCAAAAACCGTTGATATCCCCATGTGAAGAAAATAAAGCTCTAGGTTTCTATTGGAGCATTTATTCTAGCAAAAAAAAAGTTTTGCTATAAAAACTGCAAAAACACTTCATTTAACTCGCGTTTCTTACATCTCCACCTGAACTTTCCTTCTATATTCCATTCACGATAGGTTTTTACCTGGATGACAGTTTGAAAATCATATGTTTAGGTTTTGGGTTGCCAACCCTTTAAAAGATCACAGTTTTGTTATAAATGTAAAGATATTTAATTACCTGTTATATATTACATTTAAAATAACTTAAACTTAAGTTTTCTCATATTATTTCATATTTTTAAATAATATCTTTTTGTCCAACTCGAAACAATATTTTAAACATAATTAAAAGTACTTATTTTTCGTTTTGGAACGTTACTGATTTTGTGTAATATAGTTGACACATCAATACCTTTTAATACAGGCATCGTATTTACTTGGAAAAGAGAAAATTGTTGTCATTTTTTTACATACAATACATGATTTTATGATTATTTTATCGTATTTTGAAATATTTAACTGAATAAAATATTTTCATCAACTGCGTGTCTGCATCATTGTAAAAAACTTGTTTACCATTATGTTCAATCATATGATTTAGATTCGTCAGTCGCCATTTTGAGGCTATGTTCGTTAGAAGTTTTTGTGAAAGTGGTGTTAATATTTTTTTAAGGGGAATAAAACAATAAATAAACTTTGTATCCGGCCTCAAATAAATATATAAATAATATTGGCCTAAATTACTGTGGCTAGCCATCACATTAATATATTACCATCTGTTTTCATTACAGTCATCCAAAGTGATAGATGTTGGCGTAGTGATATATTAGGGATTACTTCTAGTAACATTTCAAGCTGTCATTCAGGTAAACTTAGCTCGTGAATGCCTTCTAGAAGTGGCGAAAGCATGGTGTGTTGGTAGTTTGTTGATATTTGAAACGCAACAATGTTCAGGTGGTAGGAATACATTTATCGTAGAAAGATTCATATTGTGAGCCACAGACGCTAGAACTGATAATGTGGTTAGCGTATAGACTAAACGAGAAATAAACGGAGACGAACGCTTAAGCAGAAATGATGCAATGCCTTAATTTCCAAGTATAATATCGCTGAAACAATTCAACGTATTCAAAAAAGTAAAATAAAACCTATATCACATTTCAGAAAACGTTTGTTGATGTAGACTCAATGGGTATATTTGAGTATATAGATAGTGTGACTGTGTAGTACTAAGTATGTCTACCTATATATAGTAGTGGTCTCAAACTCAAACTGTGGTCCACGGCGATCTGCCAGATGGTCCGCGAACGGGACTATAGGGGGAAAAAATAAGTAAAAGTGCTAACAAGTACAAGATTAACAAGTTAAAATCCTATAAGTCAACGATACTTTATGCCACAATAATTAATATAACATGTGGATGGTTCATACGAAAAAATGCAATAAAAATGCTGTATTTTAATGCTTGATAATAAAGCACACTTGGCCTTACCTTGACAGATTACACTATGTCCCTATATGGCTACGTACTTCAAGCGCACAGGCCAAATGTGTGTACCTGCTTTGGCGTATACCAGATGCGCAAAAGGTAGCTGTATCAAAAGTGCGCCATCGTTTGTATTTTTTGAGATATGGCAACATCACAAAAATGGTTATTTTTCAGAAACTAAAAGTATCGTGAGTTTTGTTAACTAACATAACATAACCCTTAACTAACCTAACATAACATAATTCTTAACTAACCTAACATAACATAATCCTTAACTAACCTTACCTTACCTAACATAACTCCTAACTTACTTGAATTAACCTAACCTTACCACAATTGCAAAGAGTAAAGGGGTTGTTTACAATACATGTTTGCCATGTTGTCACTTTATCCGTTTGTTGTTTTCCTGTGTGCTTTTGCTCCATGTATTCTTACGCTTTTAATCATAGGTTTCTTCCTCTTATGCGCTTTAGATGTTCTCCAGCGCCATATTAAAAGCCGAGCCATAGTTGAATTTCGTAAGGTAAGCTCGCAACCTTTCAGGGTATAACGAAGGTTAAATAAATAGAGTTTCTGGCTTCGGTAAGGAGACAGGTAGGTAGTATATTAAGGTACATCGAACGCTTATCAAGTGGTCAGCTATTGGGAACACTTTGAGAAATACTGAACTATACGTCAAGGGAAAAACATCCTCAGTAAACCCGACCGGGATTCGAACTCCGACCAGTATGTCACCTGCAAACAATAACAAATGAGCTTGACATTTAGACTGAGGCGCGTGTTACTGCGGTAGAAGGAATTATTAACTTTTGAAGTGAGTTTTCAAGGCGGTCTTTGGGAAATGTCCAGTCCTCAGTGTAAGCTTTCTCCCATGTCGTAATTTTATTTCCTTCTCCCATTTCCCTTCTCTCTCAGGAGACGAAGGTTGGAGATATGAACATGCTTCCCAATGCAACAACGGGGCAAATACCTTATTAATAGTTGAATTATTGTTTTATTATTATTATTAGCACCGCGTCTTACTAACCGTTCGGGTTATACGCACTTACGCTAATGTGTGATGGTAGGGTGATTGTGAGATGAAATGGAGGACCTACAGTTTAACGTGGAATCCGAACCACGGTGGAGGCCTGGCATTCCCCACATTCACAAGATGTCTTGTCAGAGGTGAAGGAAGGGTTTGGTAATCAGATAAATCTGTGCCGGGACCGAGGATTGAACC
>CABEEJ010001678.1:18873-53998 GCA_901482245.1 Timema douglasi
TTATACGCACTTACGCTAATGTGTAATGGTAGGGTGATTGTGAGATGAAATGGAGGACCTACAGTTTAACGTGTGATCCGAACCACGGTGGAGGCCTGGCATTCCCCGATTTGCAATCCTTGTGTTCATTGTGGACCTGTGTTTAACAAGATATTGTCCACTACGTCAATCAATGGTAAGCTACTGATCAGGAAGAGGCTGATTGTAAAGTAGGTCACTGGGACGAATGAAGTTATCACTATGCATCGCACACGAGGGCGGGGTGATGAGACAGACAGACAGACAGACAGACAGACACACTCACCGACAGGAACTTTGGACTGAAAGCGATATCCTCGGGCCTTGTCCAGACAACCTTTGAGTCTTGCTGACCAGCGTTACCCGCAACTTCCGTGTTTTAAACGGTTTGATTTTCAACCGCTAGGGGCTCACTTTTCGTCGAGAGTTTTATTTCGTCGAGCAAGCGATTTTCTAACATTCGCAGTAGATATACGTATTTATCTACAACCACGTGTTTCTATATGGATAAGTAAGGTATCGTTTCTAATGTCAGGGCCTCACCTGACAATTAAAAAAAAGCTACTAAGACTTACTCTCACGTATTAATACGTCTAGTCATGCTTTTTTAAGATCTCACTGTTGAAAAAAAATATTAATACCAGACACAATAAGACTAATATAGTAAATTTCTATCAATCTTGGATCAAATCTATTTTAAATGTATAAGAGACACTTCCCAACAGAATCTTATTTAATAATAATATATTTAGCACCGCGTCTTACTACCCGTTCGGGTTATACGCTTTAAGTACTAATTACGCTAATGGATTAGGAATTGGGAAGGTTGAATTAGAGGAAGTGAATCCGCATTTGCGTGGAGGTAGGGTGGAAAACCATTTAGGAAAAACCACCCCCAGTTCACCCGACCGAGATTCGAGCCTCGATCTCCCCGTCCTCAGCAGTCGAGCTCAACACGACAAGCGCGTTAGCCAACTACGCCACTGAGGCGGATAAACACAATAATAGATTATAAACTACACTAATGTATTATGAATGAATAAGATATAGTTTAAAGTAAATTTAGCCACATTCAAGTGGAAGTATATTAGGAAATAGTTGAGGAAAAATCACCCTAAGCATACACAACTGGGATTAAAACCCCGACCTCCCCTTCACGGGCCAACCAGACTAAATTGTCTTGACATTTACACCTCGTATCCACTGGTACATTTGTGTTTTTTTGAAAGTATAAGGTAAAAACATTTACGAATAAAACAATCCCTATGAATGCACTTTTAGTCCAGTGCGCTCCGCGGAATGATTTGTGTCCTTGTGGCTCTCACGAGGAAGGTGAGGAATTGTGAGCGATACAGTCCACGCACGGAGGTGTGCGTATAACCACCGTCACTAAAGAAAACAGTTCGAGTATCGACGGTGTTTAGTTTAATGTCTGTATCCCTCCGCAATGGTCTTGCGGGATAATTAAACAACCACCTGATCGTAAAATAAAAAGGAAATTGCTCAAGATTTAACGGTGAAGTATTACCTCGGGTGCAGTTATTTTTCCCGTGGGTGGCTGGGAACATATTATACACTGGTTGAGCACAGGGGAAAAAAATGTTATGCACAGTAAGGACGTTGAAGAAAGGATATTTTAGAAGAGAGGCTATTTAAGAAGGAAAAAAATGTTATGCACAGTAAGGACGTTTAAGAAAATATATTTTAGAAGGAAAAAAAGTTATGCACAGTAAGAACGTTGAAGAAAGGATGTTTTAGAAGAGAGGATATTTAAGAAGGAAAAAAATGTTATGCATAGTAAGGACGTTTAAGAAAGGATATTTTAGAAGGAAAAAAAGTTATGCACAGAAAGGACGTTGAAGAAAGGATATTTTAGAAGAGAGGCTATTTAAGAAGGAAAAAAATGTTTTGCATAGTAAGGACGTTTAAGAAAGGATATTTTAGAAGGAAAAAAGTTATGCACAGTAAGGACGTTGAAGAAAGAATATTTTAGAAGAGGGGATATTTTAGAAGGAAAAAAATGTTATGTTTAACATTGATAGTATTTTACTATTTTATTAGTATTAATACTTGCACCTATGGGTAAAGTTCGTTCACGGTAGGAGTTTACCTCTGAAAGGCCTTTTTCCCTACCAGAAATCTATTATATAGTAGGATATTGGTAGGAAAAAAGACCTTTCAGAGGTAAACTCCTACCGTGAATGAAGTATACGCGGACTAAATTAAAAGTTCGTGTATTCTGTATTGCTTTGTAGCGAAGAGGCCAGGGTTCAAATCTTGATAGGATATAATGTGGATATTTTTGTCCTCAATTGTTTACCACTATCGCTCCACGCAAATGCATTTTTTTCCCCTCCTTCTAATACCTTCCTTAATCTGACTCCATTAGGGCCTTGTCTGACAGCTATTAAGGTTACTAGATCTAATTTCATGTATTGATACGACAGGTTATCTGGAGTAAAATAGTGAATGTTATGAATTTTGACCTAAAAAAGGTAGGTTTTTTCTATTAAAATTGGGCTGTAATTAAAATTTGTATACCTCAAAAGTGGAGAAAAAAATTATTATGTTAATGGTTCTGATACTAGCTAAACCAAATTACACCTGAATATACAATGACTTGACGTATGAATATATTAAGGTAGTCTTTAAAACTTTTGTATCTATTCGCAACCATTTTTCCTAACATGTTTTTACCAGGCTTCATGGTTAGTCTATAAATACTCTTGCCAGAACTTAATGTAGACGATTAAAACTAACCTAAGAAAATAGGATTCCGATATATTAACTCAGTTGGTAGCGTGTTTGCCTACTTGGATAAAGGTTCGATTCCAAGCGCGGCCAAAAAAAGTCATCATTGGCGGAGTGTGGATTTCACCTTTCACAGTGATGTGTTAACGGAAGGTGGCTGGTTGTATGTTGTGTCTGTTATGAATTTAAATTAGTTTATAAGGCTAGTACTAATAATTTAGAATGGTTCAAAAAGTGCGTATTAAATACCTCAAATAAAAAATAGAAAGGAAACAGGACGAGGGGGAATAATTTAAAGACCTGAATTTTCATGGAAAGTTAGAAAGTCAACATTTGAATTGACCGTAATTGCTGATACACTTCCTCTAAATTATTCCCTCATCGTCTATATACCATGAGTGTGACTATGTGAATAGCGTTGATGGGTAGTAAGACGCCGCTCTCGTAATAGACTGAACTGCCGATGATGGGTAGATCAAGGTTAAAATCCCTGTCCGGTTTATTAAGGGTGGTTTTATCTTAAATGGTTTATTACTCTTCCTTCACGTTAATGTGGATATATTTCCTGTAAATTGAACCTTCTCTCCTCGTTTGTAAGCCAGTAGTGTATATATACGCAGTCCTAACGAGTAATTAGTCACGGTGTGTTCACACACAAAGTTTTTTAAAAAAAACTTTAAATTGTTTCGTGGGTTTAATGTTTAAAATAATCCTTGCCCTTCCTGCTAAAAAAAAGTATGTCTGGACACGGCTATTTTGACAGTATCACTTCGTTTGCCTCTTTTATGGAACATACATCATTAATTATTATTATTATTATTATTATTACCGCGTCTTACTATCCGTTCGGGTTATACGCTAATGTGTAATGGTTTGGTGATTGTGAGGTGAAATGGAGGATCTACAGTTTAACGTGGAATCCGAACCACGGTGGAGGCTTGGCATTCCACACATTCACAAGTTGTGATTGATACACGTCTTGTCAGAGATGAAGGAAGGGTTTGGTAATCAAATAAATCTGTGCCGGGACCAAGGATTGAACCCCGGATCAGCAGTACAGAAGTATGACACCTTACCCCTAAACAACCAGGTCACCTATTAATTGTTAATTTATTAATTTGTTTAGAACAATATTTACTTAAAAATAAAAAATAAACATTTATTTTGTAACCGAACCTAAAGTTTTTGTCTTACAAGCCTATTCTTGTCGCGGTAATCCCTCCAGCTTGTTCGCTGTTGTGGTCTCACCCGCCACCGCCCAGACAGTCATCCTCTCCTGATAGATATCGTCAGCAGCAGGTCTCCACGGTGGAACCGGCTCCACGCATGCGCCTGAGAAGTGCATCGCGTGCTTGCACATGCACCGGTTACCGTGCACTCCGAGGTGCAGCTATTATTATCGCCGGCTGGGTATACGTGCCGCAGCTGGGTCTGTGTGTGCGAGCGTGGAGACTCTCGAGACATTTTTTATGACCGATAACTTGCGACAAGTTTTCTTTTTTTTCTTTTTTTGTATTATTATTATTATTGTTTGTGTTGGAACTGACCTGGGTCAAAGTGTAATAAACGAACCATAGGAAGACTCGCAAGCAGATTTGATGATTCTAACTCTTAGACCAGTTTAATTTTTTTAATTTTTTATCAATTAAAAATTCACACACACACTGGTTAGTAAACCTTCTAATATTTACACTATCCGTTTCTGTGGATGCATAGTCTAAGGCGCTACTCTAGCAGTAGACTAAGACTGCTGATGACGGAGAGGTCAAGGTTCGACTCTCGGTCAGGTATATTTGTAGATAGTTTTCCAAAATTATTTTACTCTCTCCCTCCACGCAAATGCGGGCACACTTTCTCTAAATATAGCCTTCCTAATCCCTAAAATCACTAGCGTAATCAGTATATAAGCTTATAACCCGAACGGGTAGTTAGACACAGTGCTTAAAAAACTGACACAATCTATAATATGCAGGGAGGAAGGATATTGAAGGATATTTCAATAATATTATTTCTTATACTCACGTACGATGTATTTTTTAAATATTTCTTATGCGAATTTTTATGAAAGTTCTTGTAAATTTTAAAACGAAACTCGTGTGTGATAAACGTGACCGTTACGCAAGCTTAAGTTTCCGTTTACTTAATTGTTTAGTTCTACTTAAAACTGTTATGAGTAAAAACTGTATACAGTAAAACACAATTCATATCATAAACTAAATCACACTTTTAAAATAATGTGAATATACAGAAATATAATTTCTATCAACCTTGGTTATAGTTAAAAGCGTTGAGTCGTTGTACTTCCCTTGGTGTTAAAACAGCGCTCTGAGATACGAGTACTTTAGTTCAAATCCTGACAGGGTCGAAGTTTTAAACTTGCCGTGGGGGTGAGTGAGTGATTTTGTAGATCATCACTTTCCCTAATTAATCTTTAGTTTGACGAGTGCAGTCCAATTTCAACAGGAAAGAATTTTATTTAAAAAATCTAAATACTTGTTAAATGACAATCTATATTAATAAAATTAAGAGTTTGTTTGTTTGTTTGTCATGAATATTGCGCGATATCTACCGTAGGCAAAGGACTGAAATTTTAAAATTAGTAGCCCCTGTGCACAAACATGTACATCTGGAGGCCAGAATTTTCGATTTTTAATATATTTTTCTAAATATATTAAAAAGTGGGTAGGAAGAAATAAAATTAAGACTTTTTTTTTCTCTTTGTTCGAAGCAAGGAAAAAGTTTACCGGGGTAAAGCCGTGTGCTTCTGCTAGTAATATAATAAGGTAGTATTAAAGTTTTTTTTTATTTAGCATCGCGTCTTACTACCCATTCGGAGTATACGCTTAAGTATTAATTACGTTAACGGGCTAGGAATTGGTAAGATTGAATATAGAGGAAGTGAGCCCGCATTTGCGTGGAGGGAAAGTGGAAAACTATTTAGGAAAACCACGCCAATTCACCAGAGTGAGACTCGAACCTTGATATCTCCGTCCTCGGCAGTCTAGCTCAACACGAAACTAGCGCATTAGCTAAATACACCACCGAGGCGTGTAGTAGCAATATTGATCGCAAACAAATATATTTGTATTTTCCAAAAGCTCCTTCCTATCATAATCCTACTATATTTATGGCCCAGGAAAATATCCGCAACAGATACCACGTGATATAAGACATTATACTCACGTTTCTCAAGATCAGCGTTGATGGGTGAGGGGGTGGTAGTTTGAATCCTGGCCGAATGTACTGAGAGAGTTGATTTTTTTTCATTTGCGATCTACCAGTAGGATCTTCCCCTTTTTTTTAAGCCTTGCTAAAGTGGATGTACTGTTAAGTTCTCAAAACTAAAATTTTAAACAGAATCTGTGGAGTTAAATTTACCAATCAGTCTAATAGTGGGCGATGTTAGGATGTAAAACACACTGCATAGTACAATTTCAACATAAAATATGTTTTTACAATGGCTCATTATGATTTATTAGACTCAATCAGAAATAGATTAATTCTACTTTCCTTCATCAAACGATTACATTTTTACTGTACTCGTATATTGTTCAAAAATCATAATTACCTCTTAATTATAATTACAAAATAAGCATAACAGAATTTTGGAATTAATACACTTTTAAAAAATACAAACATGTATTTTTGTGGCGATATTGAAAACATGTTACAGTATTATTTGTGGTATTTTATACTTATTAATAACGCGCTTGTCGTGATGAGCTCGATTGCTGAGGACATGGAGATCGAGGTTCGAATCTCGGTCGGGTGGGCTGAGTGTGGTTTTTACAAAAGTTGTTTTCCACCCCCTACGCGCAAATTCAGGTACATTTCTTTTAAATACAATCATCGTCATCCCTAACTCACTAGCGTAATTAGTAGGCCTACATATTAATATGTAGAATCTGAACATGTAGTAGGACGTGGTGGCAAAAACCCGATGGGTAACAAAAGCTTTCTTGATTTCACTATGGCGTTGTTTAAAAAATACGAACATGATATTATCAGTTTAGGTAGGACCCGCTACCTTTCAGCCTAAATTTAGTATACAATTCATAAAGAGTTAAAATGAAAACAAGACATTGCCGTATAATACTTGTTTTAGCAGGACCACCCAGAGGGGAAACCATTTGGGGCAGTTTGTTTTATGCCCCCACTTTTCTTGGGGCCCCTAATCATCCAAACATATTTATTTGAAAGGTTGGTAAATATAATAATAAAAATATGACTTATTGTTTGGAATATGCGGTCTATATCGATGCAAATAGAATAGAAAGTTATCACCACTGGGAGGAATTTGATTAAATGTCATTGCTTACGTCACTCAGTACACAGCCATATTTTAATACGAAGACAGCCAAATATACGTATTTTTTTAAAAATAATTAGAGGAATGACGTTAATTGAAAATTGGTGTGGATTTTGAATGTTTATTTATTATTTAAAGTTTCAAAATGTGGCTTGATTTTTTTTAACAACTTAGCTTGCTATCCGCAAAGTTTTGTGTATGCAATGCGCTGGCTTGTGTATTGAGTGACGTCACAAGCTCAGCCAATAAAATGCCTTTCTCCGTCTGGTGCTACCTTATATTCTCTTTACATTGGTATAGATGCTATCTAAATGAAAATAAATATAGCACATAGGCTAAAGTAAGTATTTTAGGTGAAAGTGGCCCCCTTAAAGTCTCACAAACCCAAATCCCCCTGAATCTTCTGGCTAACAAGTTGAGCTGAATGGAATATCACAGTGGTCGATTCCAACACATTTTACTCTTCTCCTATGCTGTTCCTTCCTGACCTAGGGCATCACGCGTCACGTTGCCCCCCCCTCCCCCCACCACCCTCACCCTAGCACCTAACCACCACCGCGCCCACCTCTCTCACCATGCCGCCATTAAAACAAACAATGAGCCATTGGGGAGGTCTGTGTTGTGTCTCCGGTACTGGCCTTCAATCTGCAGCCGCCGGGATTCCTGACACGCTCAACACTTCACACTCCGAGAGAGAGAGAAAAAAAAAGTGCAATCAACAACAACACGTTTTCTTACCTCTCTGGTCCGGCAAACAGGTTGAAACCGACATGGGGGCGTTTCGAATCCTAGAATCCTATGGCATTCTAGATATTTGAAATTCGTAAAAAAAATTATTATTTTTTAATTGTATTCATAATAAAATTATAAAAACTTTGACATGAAATCACAGTTTTTAGCAATTGGTAAAAGGAATTAAATAGACTTATGTATTATTATTATTATTATTATCACTGCGTCTTACTACCCGTTCGGGTTGTACGCACTTACGCTAATGTGTAATGGTAGGGTGATTGTGAGATGAAATGGAGGACCTACAGTTTTAACGTGGGATCCGAACCACAGTGGAGGACTGGCATTCCCCACATTTATAAGATTATCAGAGGTGAAGGAAGGGTTTGGTAATCAGATAAATCTATGCCGGGACCGAGGATTGAACCCCGGCCGCCAGCACAGAAGTCTGACACCTTACCCCTAGACCATCAGGTCACCTTAGACTTATGTAATTTGGTAAAATAACACGTTCGCTTAAAGAGGACAAAATTTTATAAATTTAATTATATTACTCAGAGAGTTATCTTTGTTTTTTTTTATAACGTAATAGATATAACAAACAAATACATCATTTGTTAGTGGAACCAAAACTTAAAGAACTTTCATTGAATCGTTAATTCACTTCCATTAAAATTTGACATTTTTAAAGATTCCGGTATTCGAATCTGTATTTTAGATTTGAAAGAAAATATAAGATTCTGATTCGAGAAATATTGAATTCTACCCATCTTATACCCATATATTCAAGCAATCTCAGTGAGAAGATTGAATTCATTTTAGTCCGAGAGCTTTACTTTGTCTGTGGTGCATATGCCTACTGAGCTAAATGTCTTAAGTTCGATCCTAAACATGGCTAAAAAATATATTATTTGCTATATTTTCCCCGTTATGAATTAACTTGGTGTTTTGTCTGTACCATAATTAAGTTTGTTTGTAAGTACCCGAATTGGTGGTTGCATCGTATAAAGTATCCTTCTCCCGTTAGACTAAATTATCAAGAATTGGGAGAACATAGTTCGAATCTCGATCAGTACTGAGGGTGGTGTTTGATAAATGATCTACTACCGAGAATTATTTTATTTATTTTAATTTCGTGGAAAGATGCATTCATGCATGAATCATTCAAATGTAGATACAGATCCTCTAAATTCTACCTTCCTTGTTCTTACCACTTTACCGTAATTAATCATGAGTATGAGCAGAACGATGAGTAAAACTCAGTTTAAAAACAATCACCCACCTCATCATTATTTCTTAGTGCATGTAATAATAATGGCGTGGCTGGATTACATCAATATATAGATCTGTTAAGGAAAGATCAGCCAGTACTAATGTACCGTTGCCCTTGGGAGAACTGATAGTACTAATAGTACATCCTTTCCATGTCTTGATGAGATGATTTGATGATGATAACGAATATGACAGGGTGGAGCCAATAAATATCCTGACCTAACTTAAGGTGTAGATGGAAGGGAACGCGAGAAAAGGTGAATGTTTATGCAGTTTTTTATAGCAAAACGTTTTTTTTTTACCAAAATAAATCAAATATTTCTCCAGTAGAAACATAAAGTTTAATTTTCTTCACGTGGCGATATCAACAGTTGTTGAAAATATGTAATGTGTATAGCTGCATTAAATGACTAGGAAAGGTTGTCATTAAATTCCAGGACACCCTCGACAGATATTCAAAAACTGTTGAAGCCACCATGTGAAGAAAGTTAAACTTTAGGTTTCTACTGGAGAGTTATTTGGACCAAAACAAATTTAAAAAAAGAAAACTACAACATCACTGGCCTTTTCTCGCGTCCCCTACATCCACACCTTAAGCCTAATTTACCAAAACCCGCTGATCATGAAAATGATACACCATTTGAGAAAAACTACCTGGTACCAGTCGGGAATCGAATCCGGGACCTCTAGGTCAGCATCCAGAGCCTCTGATCCCTATACCACGAGGCGGGTTTTTAGTGTATATATTTTACAGCTCAAAAGAGNAAAGCGGATGATAATTATTATTACTCCAAATCGCATTTATAATACGAAATGAGACTCCAAGAAGATACATTAATAATATTTCATGTCACTCCAGTTTTCCACCGCTGTAGAATGATTCCAACCTAAGACCACCCGAGGGAGCCACGAAATCAGAAAGAGAGAGAGAGAAAACGCCAGATAAAATAGAATGATTATCCTCCCAGCGTGGGGGGCGAAATTGGTTCAAAATATGACGCCTTATTGACATGATCTGGCAATAAGAGAAAAGATCATCTCGCTGTTCTGTTTAGTTGGGGCTCAATGCTAAAATGAGGTATGTACCGTATCTTCCCCCTCCCCCCAGCACCCCTCCGGTCCTATTTTCTTTCTTAGTCGGACGTTACAGCATTGCCAGATGGACTTCTCTACTTCTCGAAAAATAATAATATAAAATGTAAAATCCGTTTATTGTAATATTTGTAGCATACTAAGAAAATACCATAATAAAAAGAATCATAGCTTTAGATGTTTTTCTGACAAGACATCTTGTGAATGTGTGGAATGCCAGGCCTCCATCGTGGTTCGGATCCCACGTTAAACTGTAGGTCCTCCATTTCATCTCACAATAACCTTACCATTACACATTAGTGTAAGTGTGTATAACCCGAACGGGTAGTAAGACGCGGTGCCAATAATAATAATAATAATTTAGATGTTTTTGCGGTTGTTGTGCCCTATTTTTACCTTAATCCTAAATATTGCTCCACCAATGTGTTTTTTTATCGTCGCATTGCACTACCTTTTCAGGCTCTAAGCACATTTGATAATGGGGAAAGGATGTGGAAGGAGGCATTTTAGAGGTAATTCACCCCCATTTGCGTGGATGGCGTCGGAAATAATTGAGGAAAAGCCACCCTTAGTAGAGCCAACCGATATTCAAACCATGATCCCCCCATCATCAGCAGGCTAGTCAGCCAGAGTGTGCCTTAGACCAATCGAAGCGAATTTACCAATTTATTTATTTTTTTAGTACCGAATCTTACTACCCTTTTGGGTTATACGCTTATGTACTAATTACGCTAATGGTTTTAGGTACTAGGAAGGCTATATTCAGAGTAAGTGTACCCACATGCACGTGGAGGGAGAGTGGAAACCCAATTTGTAAAAAACCACCCTCAGTACACCCGACCGAGATTCGAACCTCGATCTCCCCATCATCGGAAATCTAGTCTACTGCGAGAGTTGTGCGTTAGACCACGCGGCCACCGGAACGGGTTTTACCGATGTTAATCTCCAAGAAACTCTTGTTAGAGTACATATGTATCAGTCAAGACTCCATTAGTGTAGAGTAGCCTATATCGTATCTTTGTTTTGTTTCTATAAGCACCACGTGTCTTACTACCGGTCCGGGCTATCCGCATATTTACACCAAGCGATAGGATTGAGGAAGATATCATCTATAGACAATGTACCAGCATTTGCGAGAAGGTAAAGTGAGAAAGTATTTAGGAAAAAACTTGGTACACGCGGATGAGATTAGAATTATAAACTCCCCATTATAACCAGACAAGATGGGAATGACGACTTTGTCTGCATACTCATCAATTCGGATCTTATTGTAATTTTGTTTTATATATATATATATATATATATATCAACTAGTTTTACTTACTACTACATGTTCAGGTTATATGCATATATGATAATTACTCTAATGGTGTAGGGAAGGGGACGGAATCATTTTGGAGGTAATGTACCTGAATTTGCGTGGAAGGAGAGTATATAACCGGTTAGGTTAAACCACTCTTAGTAGACCCAACTGGGATTTTAACCTTGGTTCCCCCGTCATCGGCAGTCTAACCTATTGCGAGAGTGATACCGTATACCATGCGGGTAACATATAGCTAGGCGACATCTTGAATACAATTCAAACAGGTGAATCGAAGCGCAGAGAATAAAAATGTGTAAAAGTTTTGTGTATTTTAATGTATAGTACGCTTAAAATTACATTCTATAAAGAATTAATTATAGAATTATATAAAAGAGGAGAAGGTTAAACCTCAATATGATGAGAATAACGACACCTAAATGAAATAAAGGTCTCGCTGCAAACTGGCAACACTGCGTAGGAAATATAATTGGGCTGGTACGGTTGGCAGGTCGGTGATCTGTTGCGGACTGACAGCTCATAAAACAATGTTAAATAATACTGGGCTCGGCTGGTAATGAGGTGCACACTGACAAATATCAACCAATACAACACCGGAGCAACGCGAGCCATACTCGGGTCGAGCACTGCGGGGGTGTAACTCTGATCGCTAAAGGCAGGTTCACACTTGGATGTTGTTTTATTAACTTTGGCCGTTTCATATGATGCTTCACGTTTTATAATAAAATAAAGAACGAAGAAGATTTTTTAAACACTTCGGTACAAAAGATGTGGCGTATTTTTGACTTCGTAAAGGCCGCATTATGCGTAACGACTCCCCCATGGGCTTCTTGAGACGGACTTCCTCTTGGGGAAACCCTTCTCGGTGGCGTAGTTGGCTAACGCGCTTGTCGTGCTGAGCTCGACTGCTGAGGACGGGGAGATCGAGGTTCGAATCTCGGTCGGGTGAACTGGGGTGGTTTTTCCTAAATGGTTTTCCACTCTCCCTCCACGCAAATGCGGGTTCACTTCCTCTAATTCAACCTTCCCAATTCCTAATCCATTAGAGTAATTAGTACTTAAAGCGTATAACTCCGAACGGGTAGTAAGACGTGGTGCTAAATAATATAATACTCTTGGGGAAGTTGGTACGTGTAATGCAGCGAAACCATGTGGGTAAGACCATATCGACTTCCCCATGAATATCCGAATGATTGGATATTTTCAAGAAACTCATCGGGAAGTGGATGCGTTTAATAGCGGGCTGGGATTCTCCACGTCGACTTATCCTATTGCGCATGCGCCAATCTCCGGTCTCGCGTGTTTTCCTGTAGGCTCTTACCAGTGTCTATAATTGCAGCCATTGTTTTCTTGTTGCTAAGGGGCGACTTGTAGATTTGTGAAGGTTCATTTTTCTTAAACACGACTGATTTGCATTGTTACACTAAGGAATTCTTAAGTAACTGAGCTTTATAAAACTATGACGTGTTTTCTTCCTTACGATCAGACATCTTGTCGCTAACTAGACAGGCACTAAGACTCCACCCACCAAAAGGATTATTCTTGAGAAAATGACAAGGTAGCTGCTAAGTGTAATGCGGCATTAATAAATAATTCCAACGAGATAGAAAACACAAGGACTAAATATTGAACGATTGTGTTATATTATTATTATTATTATTAGCACCACGTCTTACTACCCGCTCGGGTTATACGCACTTACGCTAATGTATAATGGTAGGGTGATTGTGAGATGAAATGAAGGACCTTCAGTTTAACGTGGAATCCGAACCACGGTGGAGGCCTGGCATTCCCCACATTCACAAAATGTCTTGTCAGAGGTGAAGGAAGACTTTGGTAATCAGATAAATTTGTGCCGGGACCGAGGATTGAACCCCGGACCCCAGCACAGAAGTCCGACACCTTACCCCTAGACCACACATAGACCACCAGGTCGCCGAGTGTGTTATAAATTGAATGCAAGATAAAAAGACGCGACTAAAAATCTTTGTATATCATATTTTATTTGCTTCATACTACTGACCGTCAGTCAATGGTGTCCAGTGAGCTGATGTGTTGGACCAGACGAGGGTCAATTCCGTCAAAGAGACATTAGTTCAAATCACGGTGGTTTGGAAATGTACTCTTCCTGTTCAAGTGAGTCCATTACAAGTAGACTACAATCCCAGGTTACAAAAACCTTACTTGCCATAAGATATGCTAAAAAATAAATTGATTTTACACTTCGTTTAGTAGGTAGACTTTAAATAAAAATTTACCCGAATTACTTGATAATGGTGAGTGGGAAAATCTTTTATGAAATAAACACCTTTTCTTAGTACTCCTCACCGGGCATCGAACTTGACCTCTCAGTCACCAGAAAACTAGACGTCACGATCTTAAGGTGTGATGAAAGTGGATGTGAGAAAAGACCAGTTTTTTTGGCAGTTTTTACGCCAAAACAATTTTTAGCTAAAATAAATCAAATATTGCTCCAGTACAAACATAGAGAATAATTTTCTTCACATGGTGATATCAAAAGTTGTTGAATATCTGTCGAGGATGTCCTGGAATTTAATGACGTTGTTTATCCATTTAAAAAGTAAAACATCTAGCCTAATGCCGCTATACTCACGACAGATTTTCAACAACGGTTGACATCACCATGTGAAGAAAATTAAAATCTGTGTTTCTACTGGAGCAATATTTGATTTATTTTAGCAAAAAAAAAGTTTTGCCATAAGAACTGCAAAAACACTTGCCCTTTTGCACGTCCCCTTTCATCCCCCCCTTATTGATTAGACCCCGAATCTACCAATGCGAGGGAAAAGAATCATAATAGTGTGTACCAGTAACCTCAAAAATCAATGAGGATCTACATTTGGGTTATAAAAAAAAAAGAACCTTAATAATCTAGCTAACCAAAATTAAAACTTCAACCTCTCTATTCAAAAGTCAATCAAGCATTTTTACTATCAATAATAATTGGACGGAAGGAACCATGTTATTGTTATCACAAGTGGGCTGTGATTCTATTGTAGCTAACAGCTGGGCGTGTTAAAAGTATCTGATAATTTTATTTTTTATTCTTTTTTTAGCACCTCGTTTTACTACCTATTCAGGCTATACGCTTGTCTGATAATTAATGTATCCTTGAAATTATTATGATTATTATTTCGAGCTAGTTGGGAGTTAATCGGTTGTTTTTCACGAACCGCCACTGTTGGTGAGGTCCCCTTGAAGCCGCTAAGAGGTACTCGCAGTGGTCCTATTGAGGGAGGCTCGAAAACACCTGTGGGGGGTACGGAAGACTCTTGGATCTCCCCTACCCCCCACGAGTAAAGGGGGCGATGGTTATATTAGAGAGGGGGGGGTGTTGAATATAGAGATAAGAAACCAGCCAGTCATTATATCATATGTGTGGGCCACACTCATTTAGTCTGCACTTGATACAACTCACATGCTTAAAAACATGTGAACTATTAATATTAATATATTATTATTATTATTATTATTAGCACCGCGTCTTACTACCCATTCGTGTTATACGCACTTACGCTAATGTGTAATGTTAGGGTGATCGTGAGATGAAATGAACGACCTACAGCTTAACGTGGAATCCGAACCACGGTGGAGACCTGGCATTCCTCACATTCACAAGATGTCTAATATTAATATAACCCACCTCGGTGACGTAGTTGGCTAACGCACTAGTTTCATGTAGAGACAAACTGCAGAGGACGGGGAGATCGAGGTTCTAATCCAGGTCGGATATACGGAACGTGTTTTTCTCTTAATTGTTATCAACTCTCCCTCCACGCAAATGTGGGCTCACCTCTTCTAAATTCAACCTTCTCAATCCATAACCTATTAGAGTAATTAGTACTTACGCTTATAGCCCGAACGGGTAGTAAGACATGGTGCTAAATAAAAAATTAATATAATAAAAAAGATCCACCTCATTGATCAAATGGTCTAACTCTAAGGCAACACACTCGCAATGCCGATGACGGGGAGATTGGAGTTCGAATCCCGGTCGGATGTACTGAGTGTATGTTTTCTCTTAATTGTTTTCAACTCTCCCTCCACGCGAATTTGGATACACTTCCTCTTAATTCAACCTTATTCATCCTTAATATATTATCGTAATTAGTGCATATGCATTCAACCCAAACGGACGGTGCTCTAAAAATATACGATCCATCAAAAGCGATTTATGAATAATATAACTATAAAAAAGTTTTGGTAACTTTTTTAACTGCCAGATACTGTTATATCCACCACGTTCTCACTATAAAGACCGAATGGAAGAGAAATCGATGCTATAAATTATTATTATTGTTAGCACCGCATCTTACTACCCGTTCGGGTTATACGCACTTACGCTAATGTGTAATGGTAGGGTGATTGTGAGATGAAATGGAGGACCTACAGTTTAACGTGGAATCCGAACCACGGTGGAGGCCTGGCATTCCCCACATTCACAAGATGTCTTGTCAGAGGTGAAGGAAGGGTTTGGTAATCAGATAAATCTGTGCCAGGGCCGAGGATTGAACCCCGTACCCCTAGCACAGAAGTCCGATACCTTACCTCTAGACCACCAGGTTACCTATATAAAATAGGTGGGAATCTAAAGAAAACAATGATGAGTGAACAGCGTGGAGGCTTCGGTGTCCACGTGGTCTAAGGTGCTTCTCTAGTAGTAGAGTAGACTGCCGATAGATGGGAGATCGAGGTTCGAATCTCGGTCGGGTGTACTGAGGGTGTTTTTTCTAAATATACTTTTACACTCTCCCTGCACATAAACAAATCCCTAAAACCATTAGCGTAATTAGTACATAAGTGTATAAACCGAACGGTTAATAAGACGCGGTGCTAAAAAAAAAAAATCGTTGGGTAGGGGTGGGGGGGGGGAATTCCCCGCGTATATTGATTGAACCTCGTCACCGTATCCGTGACGAATCCGCCGGTTACAGGCGTCAGTCCAAGGTGACGGCAGAGGAGAAACCATCACAGCCGTGTTTCCTTGTCCGCTTACACGAGAGATTAACTTCCGTTTCTAGTTTGATAGACGGGGGGGCGCTTGCAATAAATTAGTGTGCATCCGTGTGACCGAGAGGTCAAGACGGTTGACTAGGAGCTGCATCGATGGACTAGAGGACCAAGGCATGAGACTCGTCTTGTCTGGTTTGACAAGGGGGGAGGGGAGGGGGAGGTATGTGTTCAAATTCCTGTTGTGTGTGTCTAGGTGGGTTTTTATCCTTAAAATAATGTCCCACACTCTGTGACGTGGCGTGTGGAGTGTTGCCAGGATAAGTAGAGCGTGTTTAAAATGTACCTACGATATGTTCTCAGCCACTAGCGTCCCCATTTGACCAAACCTACATAGGTTCTGCTCTATATATATCTTCTATGGGACTATGTTTCCATTTATATCTGATCAATGAATGTTCTACTAAAACAGCTTCGGTGTATGCGTGGTCTAACGCGCTACTCTTGAAGTAGACTAGATTGCCAATGACGAGGGAGATTGAGGTTTAAATCTCGGTCAGGTGTATTGAGGGTGATTTTTCCTAAATAGTTTTCCACTCTTCCTCGACGGAAATGCTGGTACACCTCCTTTAAATATAACCTTCCCCATCCCTAAAACTATAAATTAAATAAATGGCATGGTTTATTGATCAGAGTTTCTCGTTCCTTTCCCTAAAAATTGAGATATCTAACCAGAACTCGTAGATATTAAGTGAAACGAAATAATATACATTGTTGCATAGACACTCCATCAAAGAGCATAAATGAAATAATATATATATATATATATTTCACAAACCTCGATATATAAAAAAAAAATATTTTCGACAACATCTTAGAAACTTTTGGCGTTTTAGGAAGATACTCGCTTTGCTCGTTGGAGGCTCCGCCCCCAAACCCCCGGTGGGTTTTCTTTGCAAATGGATGTAAACTAATGTAATTCCAGAGCCGTTTTTAGATAGGTCTTACCGTTTAGCCACAAGAGACCTCCAAAGAAAGGTCCGCATTGACTTTAAAGTTACTTCGCCATTTCGAATTTATTTCGGAGGTTAACTTTTTTTTTACTTTTATTTTTGGAATCTTTCCGTCAATTACAGGCTAGAAGCTATAAGTTTTCCAAATTTCAAGTTTCAATCTCATCTGGAAGTGGGTAAACATTAATATCAGTGAGTGAGTCAGCCATGTGGCTTTATAGTAGTATAATTTAAAATAAAGCTTTTATTTAATTTTAATAGTACGACAATTGTTTAATGATAATAAGTTTTATTAGCACCACGTCTTAACACCCATTCGGTTTATACGCTAATACGTTATTTCATATCTAAAAAAATTGCTGTGATTTGATCGATATTTTAAATTTCCGCTAGTGTTAATTACCCTCAAAGTAATTTTCATGGGTAAATCAAATGTGCCATATTGCTTTCAATGTTGAACAGTGCCTAGGTACAGATTTTAAACAAAGTCATTCGAACAAATTGAGAAAATTGATTTAGTATATTTTTGTCATTCAGTAAACTACCCTTAATTTTAGGTTTTAATATCTAATTACAAAGACTCCTCGGGGGAACCTTTTGACAACTCTAGATCGGTGAAATAGTTTCGGCCCTAGTCCCAGTAACAGGTAGACAGACAGACGGTATTACGAAAAAATATTTTTTTCAGTTTCAGGTGGTCATGAAACGTCGACATCCACCAAAGTCTCGAGTTCGAGTTTTTTTGACGATCGCAATACTTTCTCCGCCAGAAGGGTGCGAGGAAAAAAAAAAAGGATATTTGCGATCAAATTTCCGCTCATTGTTTTGAAACGTAACGAAAAAAGTGCAAGAAATTCGCTGATTGCCGTATTATGCTCGTAAATATTATAAGCTTTGCACATGAGGCTGTTTTCGGTCAGTTTTTATGTTGTTGTTGCAAGGTAAGGCCTTTTTAAAACTTGGGTGATAAAATACTGGTTTTACTCAGTTTTATTGTATAATGTATTATTCTGTTCACATACTATAAGTGTTTGATTAAAGATATATAATTTGGAGGGGGACCTGGCGGTCTAGGGGTAAGGTGTCAGACTTATGTGCTGGGGGTCCGGGACTCAATCCTCGGTCCCGGCACAGATTTATCTAATTACCAAACCCTTCCTTCACCTCTGACAAGAAGTGTATTAATAACAACTTGTGAATGTGTGGGATGGGTTCAGATCCCACGTTAAACTTTAGGTCCTCCATTTCAACTCACAATCACCCTACCATTACACATTAACGTAAGTGCGTATAACCCGAACGGGTAGTAAGACGCGGTGCTAATAATACTAATCTAGCCGACTGCATCACAGAGTTGAGTTAGGTTCTATGCTAACACTGTGATGTATCCAACCTCCACTAATGTAACACCATATATACATTAGAGCTCCCTCTCCCCCCACCCCTTTCTCTTAAAAACGTTACGTAGATTTATGGATGACCCCTTTACTGTGACTCAGGAGGCTGGAGTTCGATACCCACATCCTACTAAAGAGACGGTTTAGCCACTAAATAGGTTACCAGCTTCTCCACAGGTGCAGGTTAAAACAGATGATTAAAATTTGACCTCGTTGTGCTGCATGAAGTGGATAGTTTGGCGTAGTTGGCTAACGCGCTTGTCGTGTTGAGCTCGACTGCTGAGGACGGGGAGATCGAGGTTCGATTCTCGGTCGGGTGAACTGGGGGTGGGGTTTACAAAATGGTTTTTCACTCTCCCTCCACGCAAATGCGGGTCCACTTCCTCTAATTCAGCCTTCCCAATTCCTAATCCATTGGCGTAATTAGTACTTAAAGCGTATAACCCGAACGAACCATAATAAAAGTGGATAGTTTATGTCGTTAATAAGTACTAAAGCCAACAAATAAAATAAAAAATGAAATTTTTAGAATGATGAAACCCGCACCATTAGGAATACGAGCTCCGTCAGTCACGTCTTGTCTGGTGGATTATCGGTGGTGGAAAGGTCAGAATTTGAATCTCAGACGGTTAATGGAGTTTCTACCCCTCCCCCCTCTAAATGGTTTGGACAGATAGGTTGACTAATGAAGTTATTAGAAGAGTAGATTAAAAGAGAACCATTCTGCAGGTTATTCTACGAAGAAAGGACAGCTGGATGGGTAACATTATGACAATAAATTGCTTATGGAGTGATGTCGTAGAAGGCAAGATGGGAGAAAGATAGAGAGAGACCAGGAATACGACAAATGCAACTGATGGACAAGGAAAGAAGATGAAGTTTCGGAATATAAAAAAAAAATTAAAGCTACTAAAAGGATATGCTGGAGGATACAATTTGGACACGAGAATAGGCCTGTCGAAAGACAGAACACCAAATAGTATTAATGTCACTTTCCTGAAAGATGAAATTTCTTTCTTCCATAATAGTGTATATGAAGAAAATAAATGGGAATTTGCCAAATGTAAAAACTGGGGGGAGGTAATTTTGAGGTAAGGGAATCGTGGGCAGCCATGATGATTGTAAATACGCGGATATCCCGGATGGCTGGTAAGACGTGGAGCGAGGGAAGAGCCTGGTAACATGCTAAGATGCTCACGCTGCAGATCGTGAATGCAGCAGACGCAGCAAGGAGCACGTGCGCGATGACACGCGGAAGGTAAACATCACACACTCACACACGCACACATATGCGCGCGCGCGCGCGGTGAGTTGGGGAGATTCGATCCAAGTCAGCATCTGAGTCTTCATTACTGCTGCATCACCAAGTAAAACCCCACCTACCTGACCAGTTGGCCTTCCTTACCAGTAGTGACATTGGGTATCATTACGTTCTGCGTCAGCTTTAAACCGATGTTAATTATTATTATTGTTTACAAGCACCTTAGTACCCTCTTACCCTATTTGTTTACACAACACTTGATCGAATCTTAGGCGTTGAAAGGAATTCAATCTAAAGTCCCTTACAGTTATATGGCTAATATCAGAAGTATAACTTTCTCAGCCATAACTGTGTTCTCGAATCGTTGATGCAGCTTAAAAAGAAGAAGCTTCCTTTAAAATTATATTAAATAAAGTTACTGTCGATAATATTAGGTAAACGGTTGTAATACCCGACTGTGAATGGAGAGAGTTGTGGTTCGATCCCAACCTATTGCATTTGAAACTGTATTTTTACACTGTGCGTTTTTAAATATCTCTTTTCAAACTAATGTTGATGCATCTATTTAGAATTCACTTTTTGATCTTATTACCTAACTTAAGCCACTGATACTTAGGGATACAGGCCAGTCAGGTGCTTAAACCTAGGTGTACCAGGGGCAGAGCGTGCCCCCCCCCCCCCCCCCNCCCCCCTCCGCTACATATTTTTATATTCCTAATCAGATGGGGCGAAACCTTATTTGTCTAGGGGGCAGTTGACAAAAAAAGGGTGGATTTGAGGGGCCTGGGGATTCTCCCTTGTCAAAATCTAAAAAATACTTACAGCAGCCCTCGTCTGATTTTTTAAAATTATACTTCTATAAAGTTATTTAAAATAGTCCTGCCCCATAAATATTTTAAAATTTGATTGGCTCTAGAAGCTATTTAGAGTGGCCTTCACCAAGAATTAGATGTCTACTATAGAATATATTTGAAATGGTCTTCCCCCGGCAAATTTTTGAAAAATGGGTGACTCTAGAAGCTATTTGAAGTGTCCTCGCCTGGAACATCTTTGCAAATTAAATGTCTCTTGAAGCTATTTAGTGCGGTCTTCTACAAACAAATTTTTGAAAATTAGATGCCTCTATAAGTTATTTAGAGTTTGATACAAAGCCATCTTTGAGCTTAATTTTCGATAATATTACATGGTAATGAGATAAATCTAAAGGAGGACCAATTTATTCCAGGGTATGGAAGAATTTATTCCTTTCAGAAGGGGACAAGTTCTTTCCAGAAAGGAAAAGCTCCTCTACTCCTGTTTCTACACCAATTTTTGACTTTAGTTTTTACATTTTTTTTTAAACTTCGCTGTCACTTTTAAAAAAGAAAAACAATGAGCTAAAATGATTACGTAATTTAACATTAAACTGAAATGTTATGAATATTTAGATTGAACTGATTTGCTGCCAATTTTTTGTGCAAAATTTAGTTGCAGTATAGAAATTATAGATTCTGTGAAATTTCTAAATGTTTCGAAACAAAGAACAATACTATGCCAAACCAATTATATAATAAGTGAAAAATGCCAATAAGTTCCTTCGTAGGAAACCCCATCTAGTGGGCTAGGCTTGCACTGTTCTTTAGAGTGGATAAGCATTTTATCGCTTGGAATTAATATTTTGGTGACCTGGTGGTCTAGGGGTAGGGTGTCAGACTTCTATGCTGGCGGCCGGGGTTCGATCCTCGGCCCCGGCAAAGATTTATCTGATTACCAAACCTTTCCTTCACCTCTGACAAGACATCTTGTGAATGTGAGAAATGCCAGGCCTCCACCGTAGTTCGGATCCCACGTTAAACTGTAGGTCCTTCATTTCATCTCACAATCACCCTACCATTACACATTAGCGTAAGTGCGTATAACCCGAACGGGTAGTAAGACGCGGTGCTAATAATAATAATAATAATTAATATTTTATTAGGTGACCTGGTGGTCTAGGGGTAAGGTGTCGGGCTTCTGAGCTAGGGTCCGGGGTTCAATCCTCGGTCCCAGCACAGATTTATCTGATTACCAAACCTTTCCTTCACCTCTGACAAGACATCTTGTGAATGTGGGGAATGCCAGGCCTCCACCGTGGTTCGGATTCCACGTTAAACTGTAGGTCCTCCATTTCATCTTGCAATCACCCTACCATTACACATTAAGTACGTATAACCCGAAAGGGTAGTAAGACGCGGTGCTAATAATAATAATAATATTTATTTTTATACTCTATATAATTTTTAAACTTGTGACTCTGAATCTTGGGTCAGGGCCCTGGGAGTCCCGGGCCTGGTACCATGATACCAATAGCCCCCATCTACGAGTGATGAGCCTGTAGGGCTATATTTAAGTATCTGGTGGTCTTAGGGAAATTATAAAACACCACCATTACAAAATTAATCTTCAGTTAAATATGTGATTAAAAGGATACCAATAGACTGGCTGTAAAATAAATATTATATTTATATCAAAACACAGAAGAATATGAACAAATAAATAATAACTGCACACTCTTGTTGTCGCTATTTTTGTTTACAACGAGCTATATTCATATAAAACACTATTTTGTAACGAAACAGTTTTTATTAAGAATCTCTAACAATATGGGAAATGAGATATTTTTTTAGATTCAATATATAAATAAACGAATAAGGGGTGGGGGAATATTTTCACCCAATGGGCATAACTCAACTAAATGAGAATTTTATCAAACAAATTTTTTAACATTGAAATTAGTTTTTAAGAAGTAAAGAGAATATGTTGAACGTAAAGTCCTCCAAAATATTATATAAATTAAAGCAAAATTGTTAATCTATCCACAATTTTTTTTTAAACTTGTTTAACTATTTACTGAAAAAAATTGCTTTAACAACCAAATGACCGGGATGATTCTGATAATAGACAAAGCGAATACAAAAAGATGGGGTTAATTCGTTGCAATCTATGACCTGTAGGGTGTTAATTGATATATTATATACATACAGAAACTGCACAAGGTAAAAGTTTCTAAAGTTTTTTGACATTAAGATGAAGTTCAATTGTATTCAAATTTTTTATAGATGTAGATTTCTATTTGATCTTTCGTAAAATATTAAATTTTTAAATGGATTGCAACATTAATTTTAATAGTGAGGCTAATTTTATTAACGCATGCTGAAAAGAAAGAGTTGAGTGAGAAAATAAAAGAGTAAGCTGAGTGATAATAGAGTACCATTTGAAGAAATACCATAGCGTAGTTTTAGGGTCACCCTATATTTTAAACACAAATATTTCTAGCATAATAACTATTTAATTTGGTTTTTATTTGCGTGAAAATTTTCCCTGCACACAACTGGCTTGAAAGCCAATTAATAAATTAAATAATAATAATAAATTAAATCTATTTACATAAATTATATCAACATTATTGTACAGCCTGCGAATTTTTGGTATCTTATATTCTCAACCTGTTTATGGATCGCATTTTATTTAGTTATATTCCTTAAACAATATAAATTTTCATCACTCAAATGGCCTGCTGGAGAAACTAAAATATTACACCTATCAAAATGTTTTATTTTGATTATTCACATAATGAAGTTGAGGTATCTTTAATGCGCGAACACATTGATTAGATTCCAGACGCGGATGACACACCTGCAAAAGTTCTAAGCGTAATGATGTTGTATGATGTAACGATAAACCACACACTAGAGCTGGTTGTGACTGGGATTATATTGGATTAGGTTAGTACACCACACACTAGAGCTGGTTGTGAATGGGATGATGCTGGATGAGGTTAGTAGACCACACACTAGAGCTGGTTGTGAATGGGATGATGTTGGATGAGGTTAGTAGACCACACACTAGAGCTGGATTGTCAATGGGATGCTGGATGAGGTTAGTAGACCACACACTAGAGCTGGTTGTGAATGGGACAATACTCGTTCCTCATGGCCCGAAGATATTTGATACTAACTAATGTAATGGCGTCATAAAACACTAAGCTCTTAGCTACCCACCAGTTCATAAAATCTAAACAACGGTCCAACAATCTTGTAGGAACTACATTTTCTTACCCCCCACCTTACCCCCCTTGACCCATTATTACCAGCGTGTCTGGGTGGTTTTCGGAAATGGAGGGGCTCAACTGGATGGTTGTCTAGAACTCCCCCACCAAGAAAATGTTAAACCTTGGATAGCTCTAGAAGTTATTTGAAGGTGTCTACTATTTCTGTTTTAACACTTTTATTGGTGCCTTTCTCTGCCATGATGTATAGTAAGAAACATGGCTTGGAAAATACAAACGTAGTTTTCTGCGGATTGGATTGTAAAAAAAAAAATACTATATTAGTGGTATTATTTTTATTGGTATTTATATTAACAATCAAAGGTGACAGCTGCAGGCCACATATAATATGTGAATTGATGAAGGTAGTTTTAATATTAATTCTAACTGTCGGACACCTTGTTCTTGTTCTAAAGCTTCAATATTTTATAGAAATGATTGTAAGACCTAGACTCGACTTAATTAAAATGTATCTTGTTTAGTATTATGAAAATAGTTGCAAATTATGATTAACATATTTTAATGACGTAAAAACTTTACTTTTTTTTAAAAAAATGGAAGGTAAGTAAGTCTACAGTAATATAGGAAAAACCTTTATATTTCATTTAAAATTACCTACAGGCTTACGTATAAGTCTTCTATGAAATTGATAAAGTATTCTCCAAGTTTACTATAAATTTATTTGGTTAAAAGGGTGACTATGCAACAGTTAAAATAGGGAAAGGGTAGAATTAAATGCCTGAACCTTTGAGTCTACACGCCAATGTTCTACCATTGAACTATCCTGTGTCGCTCAGTTACCAGGGTGGTTTTTTTTTAAATGTGTGTGTGTGTGTGTGTGTGTGTGTGTGTGTGTGTGTGTGTGTGTGTTTATCTGTTTAAGGCATTGAGTAAATGGACCTTACGAGAGTTGTAATGAAAAATGTAAAGAAATCATGTAATGTAGATTATTTACCATCTACATTTTTTAATTTTCTTAAACAGGATAATTTATCAAGTTCCAACGGGTCACCAAAAATCGTCTGAGTGGCATATGGACTGTAGTTTTTCCATCCCTGCTCTAAAGAACGATATTTTAAATGATATTGGTGAATATCTAGAGATTGTACAGCTAATTATTTAGTTATAACAAGTCTCAGTTTTATTGATACAAGCGCGTAATATTACAAAAAATAACCGACACGTTCACCAGATACCACAGACATTTTCCCACCAGCTTACACTATTAGATCAGTGGTAGGGAGGCAGACTGCTAAGTGGAGGAATCTTAGTTTCTTTCCCCATTTCTCAGCTATATTTGTTCATGCGGCTATTTAGATGGCGGCTATGACTGTAATTAACAAATATAACAGCTTAGTTAATCATGCCATAATATATTTGTTTAGTATATCCCTTTTGTTAACAAGTTTGTTTTATGGATTTTCAACAAAAAGAGTTGTATGTGTCTGACTTAAGGGACTGAGGTACGATTCTTGACCGAGTGGTCTAGATTTGTTTGAATGCAGTGTTATTTTTTATACACTCTTAATATGAATTATGGTAATATTCTTGTCTTTAAACTATAAATTTATCTCTGACTCAAATAAATCTACCTTGGAAGCTGTGCAGTTTTTTTGTGCGTGCATTTGGTAGATATAGTCGTACTTGAAATATGTCAACGTTAAAATATTTATAGGGTTTTTTCTTCGTTTCTCATTATCCGTTTGGTATGGACGAGTGTATATTAATTGCGTTAATACGGTAGGTATGAGGAAGGTAATCCTATAGAGGAAATGTATCCACAGTTTTGTAGAGGAAGAGTGAGAAACCATTTTGTAAAAATACCCTCAGTACACACGGCTGGGATCAAAACCCTAATACCCTCATCACCTACTCAGGTATTTAATAGATACCAGTCAACATAATAATCATAAAGGTGGTAATTATGATGGTGGCTTTTAAAATCATCAACTCTCTATTTATTTAAAACAAAATGGTTATTTAGATTGTTTATAATTTAAGTTTTAACAACATCCTAATTTTCCTTTTTCAAATTATAGTAAGTTATATTTTGATAATTTACAAGTACTATAATTTATATAATCGCTACCTTGATTCATTTTTGCTGTCTTTATTATAATCTACATTATGTACCTTTAAAAAAATGTCAAGGACAGCTCTAACGCATGGCATATTACTTAGCATAAACCAGCAATGCTGCGTATATCAATATATATTTTTTTAATGTCACATGATCAAAGCCAATGACAGACATCGACCCACTCGGATGCCACGCCCCCCCAGTTTGAAAAACACCCAACAACATCATTACAAACCTTTCCCTTCTCTGACAAATAATATCGTGAATGAAATTAGCCATTACTATATTCATGAAATGTTTTCTCTTTTATGTAACATTTTGCGGCAGCCATAAAAAAAAAAGTTCGTGATTAAAGAAAAGAACGTTTTAATCTGTATGTGATAAGTACAATTTTGTATGTATTATGATTATTAAATTGTAATTCATTGCTCAGGAGACAATGGAGGGCTTGTCCAATTTTTCTTTTGATAATTTATTCCCGTCACATGCGAGGTTGTTAAATAAAATAATATCTCTTTTTATTTTTTTTTAAGTTTTCCTTAGTTTCTTTGATGATCTCTCTTTCCTTTCCATAATTTTAACTTGTCTTCTTTTCTCTAGATGTTCTCCTAGGGATGCGCCCGGCCCTGCTTGTCGCCTCCCAAGTGTTAAAGACACGGACGGATCATTAATAAGAGACACCACGGCTTATTTCCACATTTTTTAAATTATTTTTTTTTCCCCACGGGATCGTGTTAGCAATCTGGTATAAACGGACTTTTAACTACGCTAATGGAGTAGGAATGAATTATATATTTGAAGTATTTAACGACGTGTCCTTTCTAAACCGATTGATTATATCGGCACATGACTTATAAACTAATTTAAATCTAGAACATACACAACAACCCGTCCCCCAAACCGTTAATTCATCATTGTGAAAGGGGTAGACCCATATTTCACCAGTCATGATTTTTTTCGGTCATGCCAGGAGTCGAACCAGAGACCCTTAGCTTAGTATACAGACACTACCGACTTAGCTGATATGTCGGACGGTAGGGATGAAAAATAGTAGAATTTAGAAAGTCCCTGGCTCTAGGTACCCTGGTAACTGTGTCGTCACGCGCGTCGTTTATTCCTTCTTTTTACCTGACCACCGGTAGGGTGTGACGACTCCGACCCACACATGAGCCATGAAGCAGAGGAAGTAAATACACACCTCACACCCTTACTCCGGTAACTTGTGTCACGTGCGTGGTGGCGTCTTCCCCCGACGCACCAAGATACTTGTACGCATGCGTGACTCAGTCAAACAACCTACTACCCGCTCGGCCCAACAACAAAAAAAGGGGGGTCTCTAATGTATTCATATATTCAAGTGCTCTTTTTTTTCCCTCAGAGTGGATCTGAAAATATTACATGAATGAAAAATCAACTCTACGCTACGCGTCTTCTTATTTTTTAATTTTTTCTAGCACTTCGTTAAAATTTATGTTTATGTTTTTAATAACAATTTTGTTAAAAGAAAAAGAAAATTGCGATGCCTAGCAAATAAATTGTTAAGGCGTGGCGATTATATTTCCGGAAAACTTGGCTATGAATACTTATTTATATCCACGAGGTAATTTTCTTATTATAATAAGAAGTGAAAATAATCAGTTTATTACTCAGGAAGGTGTAGTCCAGGTGGAAAATACTACATTTATGAGGTGAGCCATGTTTGTTTGTTATTTAAGAATCTATTTTGTTGTCACACTTTTGATTTGTAAATCATTATTATCTATTGCAGGCGTAGTTTTAATGCCTATCCAATTAATTTTACTTGTTTTTCCTAGATTTATAGCGACTATTTGGTCACCCGCTTCGGTGCCCGCATGGTCTAAGGCGCTACTCTTGCAAGTAGACTAGACTGCTTATGACGGAAAGATCATACAGATATTAAATATAAATTTTTATGGCACTTAAGAGCATCCACCTTTCCAAATATCGTTTACATTATGGTTTTAAATCTGGACAGAACTGTGGGCCGGAGAAGGCTCAAAAACTTACCCCAAGATATACCATTGCCGATATGTGTTTTATGTTCAGATTTAGATTAATTTATTAATTTAATTATTTTAAAAAATTGCTAGGTCACAGTATATGGTTTGTTTAGTAACTTCATATATGGGGTGGGGATAAGGGGCTAGCGATAGGAAATGAACCTGCATTTTCACAGAGAAAACAAGATAGTATCACATAGATAAATTAGTGTGGAAAATAACTCCCATTGTATCCGGACAAGATTCGAACTTAGCATTAAGGCAATTCAAGCTATTGCTATCAAATATTTTTAGTGACCACCCCACAGGCACCCTTACATAAACTCACGTTATGTTAACACAATAATAATTATTACTACTTATTGTTTAGGAAATAAATCATAAGCTCTTCATTGAAGTTAAACAGCTATTATGCAGTATACAGGAACTAGTATATAGCAGCACCAAGCCATAAGTGTAGTAAGGCTAGTAGTATAACATAACCCATACCTCCCAGCTGCGAATGATATTTAAGAAGGTTCACAATCGAATACCATTTGAGTAGTTTAAATCAGGATAATACAAGGAGCGCTCAGGAAGCAATTCCTTCTAATTTATTATGTTGGATCACGGTGACAAAGGCAGATGTAATTTGTATGGCAATAGAGATTCAACCTTCCCGCCAATATCCTGTAGTGGTGACCTGGTGGTCTAGGGGTAAGGTGTCGGACTTCTGTGATGGCGGCCGGGGTTCAATCCTCTGTCCCGGCAAAGATTTATTTGATTGCCAAACCCTTCCTTCACCTCTGACAAGACATCTTGTGAATGTGAGGAATGCCAGGTCTACACCGTGGTTCGGATTTCACGTTAAACTGTAGGTCCTCCATTTCATCTCACAATCGCCCTACCATTACACATTAGCGTAAGTGCGTATAACCCGAACGGGTAGTAAGACGCGGTGCTAATAATAATATCCTTTAAGTTTTGTTTCCATCCGAAATGTAGCAGCAGAGGTACAGTATGACAAAATGGCGCCCATCATGGATGTGCGTACAAAGCAGAGGTGTGTCATTGAATTCCTTCATGTGGAAAAATGTGCACCCATTGACATACATCGACGCTAGCCGAACGTTTACGAAGACCAAACAGTGGATGTGAGCACAGTGAGGCGGTGGGTGGCGCGTTTCAGCAGTGGCGACAGCTTTATGAGAGATAAGCTACGTTCCGCGCGGCGCTGCACAGTTGTCAGCACGCGGAATGAATAGCTCCTCAATCAGCTCATCCACGCGAACAGGCGGATTACGACCAAGGAACTGTGTGCCTCGCTGAATGTCAACTTCAATACGTTAGAAACGTTGTCAGCAACGTTGGGTTATCGCAAAATGTGTACCAGGTCGGTCCCACGGATGCTCATACAGGAACAGAAAAACCAACGGATGGAGTTCTGTCAGGACCTCCTGAACCACTAAGAAGCTGAAAGTGACATTTTACTGAATCGCTTTATCAACGGTAATGAGACGTAGTGTCACCACTAAGAGCTGGGATCAAAACGACAGTCCATGGAGTGTCGACATGAGAATTTCTCATCAAAGAAAAATTTCAAGACGCAACCATCGGTGGGTAGAGTGATGCGCACTATGTTTTGGGATAGAAAACGCGCAATCCTCCTAGATATTCTGGACCCCAGACAAAGCATCAACTCTGACCACTACATTGTGACGTTTACTAAGCGGAAAACCCGAATTTCCAGAGTCGAGCCAGAAATAAAGAAAACCTTTAGCTTGTAGCACGATAATGGCAAGCCCCATACCAGACTAAAGACCACGGAGCACGCTGCAGCTTTTGGCTGGACTGTCCTACCACACCCACCGTAAGGTCAGGATTTGGCGCCTTCTAACTTCCATCTGTTCGAGCCGACGAAAAATGGACCACGCGGGCGACATTTTCCCAACAACGACGCCGTCATCGAAGCTGTGAAAAAGTGGGTCACCTCCATTGATATAGATTTTTACGAGCGTGGCATGCAGACGCGTGTTCATCGCTGGCGAAAATGTACGGCCAATAGGGATGACTATGTCGATAAATAGTGTTTTGTCGCTGACAGCGTGTTCTATCCAACGGTGTTATTATGCTCCTCTTATCTGTTGTAGTTTCCGTGGAAATAAATAGAAGGTTTTAGTTTCGGAGCGACCCCCGTATTATATTCTGAATACAAGATGTTTGAAGTCTATCATAGGCAGGATGTTCCAGAAGCTAATAGCTCAAGTGAGCTAAGTGCCAAAATATAATAATATATTTCATTTTAATATTTCAGTAGTTCTTCTGAGGTTGTCCACGAGATATTTTGGGCCCAGGGTTTGTCCACTGAGCTCCAGGCGTGAACTCATCTGTGAATGAGTTCAGTGTTATGAAAGAAGGGCGAGGGGGTGGTAAGGGAGGAGTCTTAACGAACTGGAGGCGCGAACCGACTGTCTCGAGATATTAATGATGCTCTACTCTTCTTAGAGAAGATATCTCTGCTAAAATGGAACAAGTACGGTATAAACCCGGAGAACAGGCCTTCTTTTGAATGAAGGTCAGGAGGTACATGAGAAAGTGAATAGGTACTTTATACACCTTGGAGAGAGACCCCTTAGGACAGTGAGTCCTAAGCCAGGAGATACTTGAGGACGAGAATAGATACATTACACGCCTGAAAGACATATTCTTAGAATAGCAATTCTTAAATCAGGATGTACTCTATATGAGGAAGAGAAGAGTTACAAACAAACACCTGGAGGACACACTCATAGAACAGCGACTTCTAAGCCATGAGGAACATGAGGAAGAGAAGAGGTATATACACACCTGAAGGACAGAACCTTAGAACAGTGGCTAATAATCCAGGAGTTACATGAAGAAGGAAATAGTTACAAGACATTCCTGAAGGCTCTAGAGCAGCGGCTCCGAAGCCATGAGGTGTACGAGGAAGGTAAAAGAGGTTGAAACAATTCTGGATGACAGACCTTTCAAATAGAAGATATTAACTCGAAAGATACATCAGGCTAACACGAAGGGGGATTTCACATGTCTTGGGGAGAGGATCTTTGAACAATTTATCTCAATTTGGGGGTGTATGAGATAGAAAAGAGGCACTTCTCAGGATAAATGTTAAGAAAAGAATATCATAGTACAATATTTGGAATAATACATAACATTTATATTAGTGTGCAATAGTGTATATCTTAGACTTAAAACTATTTTTAATAAAAACAGATTACACAGCATCGTTATAATTTATGATTTAACTAAATGTATCTTAATTATAGAGCGTCCATACTCAAGGGAAAATATGAACCATAGTGGGATTGTATCGCCCTGGGAACCATTTTAACAACACTGCCAACCTATGGTTCTGATATATTTCAACAGAAGGTAATTAATTAACTAATTAATTATAAAATGCAATCAGGAAAGAGGAGGAACACTGTTTAAATGGAGAGCTTATTTAATTTGGTTTTCCGGTGACGGAGAACCGGGATTCGAATCCAGGATGATATAGAGAGGGTATTTTCGTGTATGGTTTTACACTCTACCTTCACGCAAATTTGGGTACATTTCCTTTACAATTGTACATTATTCATCACTACTACCCCCATTATATATATAGATAAATATAGATAGATATAAATATATATATAGATATATATATAGATATATATAGATATATAGATATATAGATATATATATAGATATATAGATATATAGATATATATAGATATATATAGATATAGATATAGATATATATATATATATATATATATATATATATATAGATATATATATGCGTGAGAAATCTGAACGGAAAGTAAAGCACGACAAAATAACAAATAATAATGAAGGAAAATAAGAAGTTTGACCCTGGTATTTAATGAAGTATTGATGGTAAAACTAAATTTGAATAAAAACGCATATGTACAACTGATTGGTTTTGAATTCAAGCTTTATAATTTCAAAGAGCAAAAGATTATGTCTACTAATTTAAGGATTATAAAAATTGAATTTTTTTTATTTCACAAAGTGGTATATGAAAACCACAGTAAAGATCATATGTTGAAAACCACCCCCAGATCACTTGGCTGGTATTGGAACCACGACCTACCTGAAAATGGCGACTAAATACAAAGCATGTTCAACGTCTTTGACAAGTCGGCTATTTTTGTTAAGTAAAAATCAGCGACAATTAATTTAATTGTAGGTTTTGCTAATCAAGTAGAGGTGTTTGATTTTATCTTTATTTGATTATTATTATTATTATTATTATTATTATTATTATTAGCACCGCGTCTTACTACCCGTTCGGGTTGTACGCACTTACGCTAATGTGTAAAGGTATGGTGATTGTGAGATGAAATGGAGGACCTACAGTTTAACGTGGAATCCGAACCACGGTGGAGGCCTGGCATTCCTCACATTCACAAGATGTCTTGTCAGAGGTGAAGGAAGGGTTTGATAATCAGATAAATCTTTGCCGGGACCGAGGATTGAACCTCGGCCACCAGCATACAAGTCTTACACCTTACCCCTAGACCGCCAGGTCACCTGCATTTATTTGATTATTATCTTTTGTTTCTCCATCATCGCTTCTTACTACGTATATATGACCATTTACTCTAGTAGAGTAGAGATAAAGAAGGAATCATTTTAGAGGTAATCTACCCGCATTTGCGTGGAAAGAGAGTGGGAAACCGTTTAGAGGAAAAAACATCTTCTGTAGAACCTACCGGGATTTGAGCCCCGATCTTCTTATCATCAGCAGGCCAATCTAACCCTAGAGGGATGACGCCTTAGACAATTTTGTCACTCAAATGGGCTATTTTCTTATTCAATCAGGCTATCAAAGAGTTGTAAATAGCATAATCATTTATTTCGGACAAATCAGCAGTTTTTACTGCTCGTTTATTGGACCCAGAAATACCAGTGTAGTTAAGTCTGTGTTGCACTAATCCTAACGATTGAGACTTGACGTGTTATCGTATTGAATGTAGGTGCTCCACACACACACACACACACTCACACAGACGCGCTCACATCATTAATCTTAATCCATTAATTCTCGATGTCCACCTATGTCTGCTTTTCATTCATTCTCCTCCTCTCTACCCCTTCATCATCGTGTTATTAAAGTGCCCATGTGGAACATAATATCTGGGATGACTTATTCTTTCTTTTTTTTGAGATTTTGAAATCATTAAACCCAGGTTGAAGCGTCTGGGAGGTCCCCAGTGTAACCAACCCACCCCACACATAAAAGTAAAGGACAATTTCTTGTACCGCAGGGCCCACCCCGTTGACCTTATATGAAGTATTATAAAACTAACACCCTCGCGCTCATAAATATTTTTTTTTTTTTATAAATCATCATAATGGTAGGAAGAAGAAACTATAATTACACAATTTGTGACTTGATGTCTTTCTATAAACACCATTGTTCATTCTAAAATCTGTTTTAGTTGAAATTTCGTCTGGTTTTATTAATTTTATTTATATTATGAATCAACCCTTTTGATTATATATATATAATTTAATGGTAAATACTGAGTAATCAGGGCCAGATTTAGGGTGAGCCAAAAGAGACCTGAATGTAAGAATATGCAATACAGGAACGCCATTNGGGAGCCCCTCCCCCCCCCCCCCCCCATTCTCTTCTAAATGAAGATTATAGATTATGCATAGCCTAACTTGTATTATACACCAACAACCTTAAGGTTACAAAGTCAAGGATAAATTATATCTGGAGGTACGTAAACAAAAAAGGTTGAATAAGAATCATCTAAGCAATTTCTTATCTTACTAAATACTAAAATAATATATATTTTTAGCATCGCAATCTTTCTATCCAACTGGGATATTCGTGTATCTACACTAATATACTAGCGATGAGGACGGTATAGTTTAAAGAATATTAGAAAATAGTTTAGGAAAAAAAAAAGTACCTTAGTACACACGGCAAGAAATTGTACGCCGAACTTAACGTCATAGATAAACCAGTCTAATCAAGTTTTACTTTTCAGTCCTATTAAATAACATATTCTGAAAATTGAAAAATGACACTTGGGCACGGGATTCGAACCCGGGACCTTTGGCTTAGTACGCCAAATATGATATATAGATGGAGAATTCCTCACTAAAAAGCATAAAAAATAGTTTCTGCTATTTGATTCCTATTAAATAAGTTAAGGTAATATCCAAGCAATCGTGCAAAGTGTATAAACAAACAATAAAAAAATATTATTTTAATGTACTTTAACGAATAACACATGGAGTCTATCTTCCCGTTTTAGACATTATATTTGTTTGTTTTTATTTATAATATAAGAGCTATTAATGAGTATCTCTAGTGAGTAGAATGTATAAAGGGAGGGAGAAGGCTTAGAAAAAAAAACTAAGAAATTTCATCCGTAGTGCATAAGGCTACCCCGACATCCACATCGACGGCGAACAAGTGTAATGTGTGACCTCTGCGATTTAAGTGTATTCTAATTCAAACAAACGAGAAATGTTTTTTGCGCGTTTTGAGTGTACATACAAGAATACAAGAAGGTTTTATCTGAATGTTTTGGTGTGAGTGAGTGTATGTAAGGCAGTAGAAGAGGTTCGCGACGGGTGCTGGCAGTCCCGTCAGAAAAAGGCGGATTACTGAACGCGGGCGGGTTGAACTCAAGGATGGAGGGAGAAATACGCTCCATTTATTTATGATTTCACTGATTAAAACCGCAATATTCTTCTAAGTTCTCAATTCCACCCACCATCTTATTTATATATATATATCTCCTATATATATATATAAATATATATATATA
>CABEEJ010001678.1:55036-86486 GCA_901482245.1 Timema douglasi
AAAAAAAAAAAAAAAAAAAAAGCCCGTGACAGAGGAATAAAAAAAAAGGTTGTTAATCATACTCATTATTATCAAAAAATATTTTATGATTAATAAAACTCACTGGAACTTCGCTAACCCTCTTAAATCCTCAAACTCCTGAAGGTACACGTATCACAGGTTTTTATTAGGTGTCCTGTCTTACGACGGATCAATTCTTTTTATCAGTAAACTTAGACCGTTAATGCACCCTGTTCTCTGCCTCCTCCTTCAGATCCCACAATCTTATTTTTTCCTTCAAGTAATTCGATATTTGAATCCTCCTCCTTCCTAAGCTCCTCTTTTCCTCCTATGACATTGCGCAGAAGACAGATCATCCAAGGGATGTATCTGATCCAGTTTAATTTGTACCGAAGAATCACATTCAAAATGGTTCTCTTCTTACCAACTCTTCTTATGACTTCTACATGTGTCACCACAATTAGTGAAACACTTATTTAAAATGTTATTTGAATGGTGATCGGAAAATATACTTAAATAGATAGGTAGACGGACTGACAAATAAAGCATAATATACTCGTGTTTGTATACATGTCCGCCTTACTGTCAGTAGGTCAATTATATAGTACCTATAGTAGTATACCATAAGACTACTATACAAGGTAGATATTATCTTAGGGAACAAGAAAATGACTGAATTTTCTACGAAACTGCACTAGAATACACTAGAAGAGAGGGTGGAAAAATACATCATGAAAAAAAATTTAATATTATTGATAAAGAGCGAACACCAGCTACCAGTAAGGAGTGTTAGTCGCGCATCTAGTCCTTCCGGGATGATGAAATGTATTATTATTATTAGCACTGCGTCTTACTACCCGTTCGGGTTATACGCACTAACGCTAATGTGTAATGGTAGGGTGATTCTGAGATGAAATCGAGGACCTACAGTTTAACGTGGAATCCGAACCACGGTGGAGGCCTGGAATTCCCACACATTCACAAGTTGTGATTAATACACGTCTTGTCAGAGGTGAAAGAAGGGTTTGGCAATCAGATAAATCTGTGCCAGGACCGAGGATTGAACCCCCAGGCCCCCATCACAGAAGTCACGACACCTTACCCCTATACCACCAGGTCACCCATACGAAATATAATTGAACGTTATTTTTATTGCGAGAAGTTCTCGAACCAGATTCTTAATATCCTCATAAATAAATTGCATGACGCAATCCTAAAAACATTTTACTATAATCATACTTTGAAACAGAATTTTCAAAAACTATTGGTTATCAGAAAACCAGTCTCAAATTAATTTTCCAAAAATCGATAAATTGTTATTAATTTTTAGAGCTAGAATTAAAATCATGATTTCACCCCGAACTATGGCTATGTAATATCTAAATATTAGGTTAGAAAAAAGCCATCAAACTTCTCTGGTTGAAGCCTCAAGGACATACATACAGAGGGACAAATGTAATTATATAACCAAATTTATTTAGTTCTGGCGCACATAAAACGTCAAAATTCTTAATAAACTCGAGGTATAAAGTTCTGACTACTGCTATATTCTCTCTAAATGATAAAATAATAAAATTTTGTTTTTATTCGAGTTGGGCTTTATATTAAGTGAATCGGTTTGACAAAAAAAATAAGACCGTGCGAAATAAATCCACAGCTATTTTAAAACGTAACATAAAACGACATTACAATATTATTTTACTTGTACTGACGCAATCGTAATGACGTCATTTCCTATGTTTTATTTTTTTAATCAGATTCAAAACCATATCTAATGCTTGGCGTATTTTTGTAAGTGGTTTTTTTTAAACATAAAACATGTATAAGTGGAAACTAGCTCGCAGTAATAACTGAGATCGAATTTAAATATTATTATTATTGTTGTTATTAGTAGTCATCATGTTTATTTTACCTTGCCACGCGCCCTAAAGCGTTAGAATCGCATTGACTTGATCGTCCTTAAAGGAAATATCGTCGTTCGAATCCCGGTTGTATTCACTGGGAGCGGTTTTTCATTTCCATGTGATTAGTCAGTTTGATTTTTTCATTCTCCTTCAAAAAGGTGCACTTCTAAAAAAAAAGTGATCCAGGCTATCCACCTACACCTTTGGTGCTGACTGACAGCTCACAGCTGACTTCTGACAGTCAATATTTAGGTACATACCTATATTTTGACCCTCAGAAGTGAAAGCTGCTAAACACATGTTTTTGCAGATCATTTGGTTCGGCGTAGGAATATATAATTTGGTCTGGTAACGTTTCAAAACCCTCAGCTGTCAGCTGTGAGCTGTCAGTCAGCACCAAAGAAGCCATGGGGCTACTGTATCTACACTAATGTGGTAGGAAGAGGAAGGTAGAATACACAGGAAATGCATTCGAATTTGCGTGAAGGGAAAGTGGAGAGCATTTTGAAGAAAAAAAACTTAACACACTCGACTGAGATTAGAACCTCAATCTCCTTGTGATCGACAGTCTAGTCTACTGCGAGGCTAACGCGTTGAGCCATGCGGCTACCGAGATGGGTCGACCCGAGTTTAAAGTGTCAGATGTTTTGACCGCTCGTCTAGCCCTATCAGTATAAGACGCACGTTTCGTTGTGGAGGATACGTCTCCACCTGGAGCTGCGATGTCAGCTGCAGAGGCGAGTGAGGTTGGACTAAGTGATTGCACTGGGCGGACAAGAGAAGAACCGACGTTACAAAGAGCTGTCAGCCCACACTGGGCTAACTAGGTCCTGTCCGTCTGACAAGAGCCGCCAGGGGCCGGGCGCAACATTTGGCGGCTGTATTTATATAAAGAAAATAGAAATTCAAACTAATGGTAGCGCCAAAATATTCGTATCTTCATTCTGATTCATTTCATGCTGGACACATACATGTGTGTTGACCGCGATTGTATTCTATATTGATAATAATAATATTTAGCACCGCGTCTTACTACCCATTCGGGTTATACGCTTTAAGTACTAATTACTCTAATGGATTAGGAATTGGGAAGGTTGAATTAGAGGAAGTGAACCCGCATTTGCGTGGAGGGAGAGTGGAAAACCATTTAGGAAAAACCACCCCCAGTTCACCCGACCGAGATTCGAACCTCTATCTCCCCGTCCTCAGCAGTCGAGCTCAACACGACTAGCGCGTTAGCCAACTACGCCACCGAGGCGGGTTTCTTTCTATATTGATAAAATATTATAAATAACTGGCACAATTGTACACTCCAATGACCTTGAGATGTACCAGTCTTTCCTTGGTGGATTACACTATGGACTTATATTAAAAGCTGAGCCATAATGGGACCATGCAAAGTAAGATTTCACGGTAAACGAAGGGTACATTTTCTATAGTATATTATCTTTATTATTTGTCACAAAAAATATTTTCATCAATAATCTCAGTGACATCAGGAAAAAATTTGTATGAAACAATCTACAAAAATAATGTAAATTTTTAACAAAATTTGAATAGCCATTTTCAAAATATTTAAAATTTTCAAAAGTCAGTAATCAATAAACAGCTAACCTCAAATATTTGTTTATATAAAACTTAAAATACGTTCTAATTTATTATAGAACTTCCCAGATGCCAATTTTAAACAAAATCGTTAATGTTATTTTTGAAATATTCGAAAAAATTCCAAAATCAGTCACTAGAAAACAAACCTTAATTCAAGGTTCAGAATGAAAATCAAGATTCGGCCTCGAAATATTACCATAAAACAATAAATATTACCCACTTCGGTGGTTGCATGGTGTAACGCGCTACTCTCACAGTAGACTAGACTGTCGATGACGGGGAAATCTAGGTTCGAATCTCGGTCAAGTGTACTGGAGTAGTTTTCCCAGAATGGTTTTTCACCCTTCCCTCACGCCAATGCGGGTACACTTCATTTAAATATAACCTTCCTAAACCCCGAGACCTTAGCATAATTAGTACATAAGTGTATAAACCGAATGGGTAGTAAGACGCGGTGCTAAAAAAAAGACACTAGTTTATTTCCCTAAAAGCTTCTGGAAATCTGCGGCGGTACAGTCGACTAATAATTTAAATTCGGTTTCTGGAACGAGAGTCTACTTTAACTTTGGAGCTATCAATACTCCCATCTATAATCCAATATTTCCTGGGGCCTCTTAAGAGCCGGTCTCACCACAGGGATATCCAACCCCTTGATGTAGTGGCCATTGCATCTGGCTACGAACCTGGGGATTCCGGGTTCAATTTCCAACTGGTATCTTAGGTATATTTTTTTTATCTTAAGGAGAATTCTCCCAATGGTCACCAGCGGTTAGTAAATTAGGCTTAAGTTATGTTTAAAGCTCCCATTGGCCCACACCTCCATATTCACCATCATCACATCGTCTCATTGCGGGTACGACGTGTAGACAACCTCCTGTGGTGTACCCTGGACAACACTTTGTGCCAACAAAACAGCGAATAAATAATCTACAGACAAGCGAGCGTAATGGATATCAAGGTTACTCCCAGTAATGCCATTAGCAAAAACAAAAAAAAACAGTGATAAGATCTAACTTATGAAGATAATATCAGCGAAACAGTGAAATTATTTTACTATTTTTTTTTTCTTTCTAAATACAACAAAATTGGAAAAATAGCTGTTTTAAGATTTTAAAAAAATAACTGTTTCCCTTGTCTCAATTTCACTGTTGTCGAGCTAAGAATGAGGAAAAACTCTCTCGGATGAGTGTGATCAATGATCATATATCTCATATCCCGTACACGGCCATGAGATGAGCTCTTAATAGAACGGACGTCTAAATGACTCATCCGGGGAAGTCCGCGTGGCGCGGTAAGTTAAGATTTATCAGCCAATTAAACAGCTCTGGCTTTTAACAGAACAGGAGGGGAATATACACGCTTTGATTACCAAACCCTTCCTTCACCTCTGACAAGACATCTTGTGAATGTGGGGAATGCCAGGCCTACACCGTGGTTCGGATTCCACGTTAAACTGTAGGTCCTCCATTTCATCTCACAATCACCCTACCATTACACATTATCGTAAGTGCGTATAATCCGAACGGGTAGTAATACACGGTGCTAATAATAATAATAATAATAATAATAATAATAATAATAATATACACGCCTGTTCCTTTGTCACGTCAGCTGCAGCTTACACTGACCTTTGCCGCGGCGATAAACTATTATTATTATTATTATTATTTTAGCATCATGCCCTACTACCTTTTCGGGTTTTACGCTTATGTACTAATTGCGTTAATGGTTTTAATGATCAGTGAGATTATATTTATAGAAAGTGTACCCACACATACATACATGGAGAGTGGAAAACCATTTTATAAAAATCGCCCTCAGTACACCCGACCGAAACTCCAATCTCAATCTACCTGCTATCAGCTGTTTAGTCTACTGAGAGAGTAGCGCGTTAGACCACGTGGCCACCGAAGCGGGTCGTGGGTGCGGGTTGCAATCCGGAGAAGATAGACTAAGGTGTTATCACAACCAAGGGCTGAAAGGGGCATCCTTTTCCTCCTGGATCTTTAGGTTGTATCAGTGCTTCACAAACTTTGTACAGTATGCGTCCCCCTTCTTTTTTATGAACTTCGCATCAGTGCCCAAATTTGAAAAATCAGAAATGTAATTATACTAATAATAATGGTATTACACTAGAACTATGCATTTAAATAAAGCTAAAATGTCGTGTCCAAAATTCCACGATGCCCATAAACAATTTTTCAAAAACTGTTGAGATTAACTTACGTGTGAAATTAAACTAAAAGTATCTAATGAGGCAAAATTATATTATCTTGGCCATAAATAGTTTTGTAGTAGGCTAAAAAATAATATTAAACTTATATCCCTAATAAAAGAAAACTAAACTAAGTCTAAGATTAGTTACTAAATGTTTAACATAAATTTTTAAAAACGGCTGAGTTTCGTTTAGGGAAAGTTCACCCTCATTAATGGAGAGAAAATGGTAATACATCTACTTGTGTAAAATCATCCACAGTGCAAGCTACTGGGGTTCAAACCTTGACCTGCCCACTGACTGGGACCAGCGTGACGCGAGTCTAACGCCTTATACCAATCTACCCACGCTTCGGGTGTTGTAATTATATGTTGAACTAAAGTTTACTTGAAGTGATGTCGTAAAGATGTTACCCAAGTTTTATTATTATTATTGTTATTATTGTTCAAATCAGACCGACTGCTAGAAGTGCATGCAAACCTTTCCCCGCCCCCTCCCTCCCCCCTCTTCCTACTCTCGGTTTATATTGCCTCTAGATTTTATAGAAATGATGTAACAACAATAATTCTCAGAGCAGAGATGCAAGTAGCTTCTCATTGCCGTTGTTGTGGGAAAGTTCTATGTACAAAACTTTTATTGTGTGTCACTATTATTATTATTATTATTATTGTCGCGGATGTGTGCCAAGGCTGTCGATTCCGACCACGTAGTAACTCTATCCTCCCCTGTTTGGGAACCAGCCCCGACGTGTGGGGGTTGCAACTTGACTAATTAGTCTTGCCTGGTTGAGAAACTGGAGGTTATTGATTGAGAGAGTGGGAAGATGCATTAACTTAAAATCTAGCTCCGTGATGCATAGGGCTTGATAAATAGTGATTGAAGTAAAACAAATAATATATATATATATATATATATATATATTACTATTATTAGCACCGCGTCTTACTACCCGTTCGGACTACACGCACTTACGCTAATGTGTAATGGTAGGGTGATTGTGAGATGAAATGGAGGACCTACAGTTTAACGTGGGATCCGAACCACGGTGGAGGCCTGGAATTCCCCGAATTCACAAGATGTCTTGTCAGAGGTGAAGGAAGGGTTTGGTAATCAGATGAATCTGTGCCGGGACCGAGGATTGAGCCCCGGACCTCCAACACAGAAGTCTGACACCTTATCCATAGACCGCCAGGTCACCGACAAATAATATATAAAGTTAGCAGTGGAAATGGATCGAATCATATATTTTATCTAATCTAAATCTGAATCTTAAATTTTCTTTTGAATCTCAAATCCTTTTTTTTATTTACAATTTTAATTAAAGTGAGAATATTAAAAAAAATGAATTTTTAAAAATAATTATTCAATACTTGGTGCAACTGACAAATGAAATTTTGTTTCTTTAGTGTATTACATCATGAAAACAAAGAGAACACTTTTTTTTTAAGTATATATATTATATTAAATACAATTTTATCCTTTTTGGGGATTTGATTACCCTTCCAAATACATAATTCTATATAATTCCTTGAATCAATTGATTGAAATTGTTATTTGAAGTCCAAGTCTTAATAATTGTATTTGAGATCATTTTTTGAGATATTTACGAATCTTGAATCTCTCAAATACCATGGAATTCTAGGGATTTGAGGAATCAAGGACACGATAAATCGAGGATACGAGGAATCGAGGATACAAGGAATCTAAGCTTTTAGGATTCGAGAAGATGCAGTGCACAGAAAAAAAAAAGTGAAATAAATCACCCCCTAATCCCCCTTTCAGCCGGATGACAATCAAATGCCAGTTTTTTGAGTCTGTTTCAAAAACGCAATCGCTAATCTAGCTTTGTCGGGTAAAGGAGTAACTATTAACCACCTGGTTTTCTCTATTTAGTAATTTGATTCGTTTGATTCGGTGATACTAACTAACACATTACTCAAACCAGGTGACCCCTCTAACCACGCGGGTACATGGGGTCTCTACGCGTGTCTGTCCTCGAACCAGGACCATTTAAGCCCATATCTGGCCTCTTAACCACGCAGGCACAGGGTGTTTCGACGCGTGTCCGTCCTCTAACCAGGTTCCTCTGGACCCATGATTGACCTCCCTAACCACGCGGGCACATAGAGTCTCGACACGTGTCTGTCCTCGAACCAAGTTCCTCTGGACCCATGATTGACCTCCCTAACCACGCGGGCACAGGGTGTCTGGACGCGTGCCCCTGCTCGTCATACCTCGAGACCCGGCCGTGTTTTGTTCACATGTAAATGTCCGTCTATCTCCTCCCACCGAGTTCTGTCTGCCTTGTCGCGGTCCCCAAGTTTAGGCGCCTGGTACCCAGGGCGTGGCACCCGGCATATATCACAGTCATCAGCGACTCCTACACACACACACTTGGTCATGTACTCATAGGTGTACTCACATGTCGTCACACAGTTCGCCAGCCTGTGCCTTCCAGCCTTCGGTCGACAACTTTCAGTCAGATAGAATCAGTATATTCCAAAAAATCTACCAGATCTACTTTAAATATCACCACTTTTGAAATATTATGCTAATTTTGACAATTCTTTAATCGCCGCGTCTTACTACCTGTTCAGGTTATACGCATATGTACTAATTACTCTAATGAGGTATGGATGAGGAAGGAAGCATTCTTGAGGTACCTGAATTTGAATGGAAGAAGAGTTAGAAACCATTTACTCGACCGAGATTCAAACCCCGATATTCCAGTTTTCAGTAGACCAGTCTAGCACGAGAGTGACGCCTTCAACCATTCGGCCACTGAAGCGAGTTTGGTCAATGTTGATTTGTTTAGATTAATATTTGCATTTCCCCCAAATGTGTATTCCATGGAGATACAAGTTTAGCTATAAGGGCTTGTAAAGCTCGTGATTATATAAAAAAAACTTAGAATTAAAAAACCTTATTAAAAAAATGTATGTGTGCCTTTTAGAGTTAGTGGTTTTTATATATTTTAACTGCCCTAATTCACCTTGTCGGAGATGAAACTTCATTCTTCATTATCGGAAAATATATATATATATATATATATATATATATATATCACTAGCACCAACAATTCATCTATGGACCGATTTTAAAAATTCTTTCACCAATATAAAGCTACATTATAAACGAATAACATAGGCTATAATTTTGAAAATTTAATTTATTCCTCATAAAAATGTCGATAGTCACTCATATTTTATGGTAGAGTCTATGATGATTCTTCAATATGTGTGTTGAAAATAATAATGCGGGGGGGGGGCGAGGGGGAAGGAAAGGGTCTAGTTAGTAATAAATCAACTTGGAGGCCAAAAAGCAAGAGAACTATATTTCGTTTAGCTTTTGCGCGCGTAGCTAGCCTTCTGACTATCCACATATTTTTATTAATTTAAAGATGCAAGATGAAAAAGGTGAATTTTTAAAATGCATCAGTTTTCTCATGTAAGGGTTTGTGACAATACCCCTTCCTGTTTACCCAAGAGAGATACGAACTATGCGATGTTTGTTTACCTTTCCAACTCTTGTTTACCTCCTGATGATTCCTTTGTTACACTTCTACAGTAGGATTTTGATAGGAAGAACCTTTTAGAAAATATAAACCTTTCTTTTAGTTTATTATTATCATTATTAGCACCGCGTCTTACTACCCGTTCGGGTTATACGCACTTACGCTAATGTGTAATGGTAGGGTGATTGTGAGATGAAATGAAGGACCTACAGTTTAACGTGGAATCCGAACCACGGTGGAGGCCTGGCATTCCCCACATTCACAAGATGTCTTGTCAGAGGTGAAGGAAGGGTTTGGTAATCAGATAAATCTGTGCCGGGACCGAGGATTGAACACCTTACCCCTAGACCACTAGGTCACCTCTTTCTTTTAGTTAATATGGATAATGTTTTACTATTTTATTCAAGTTATTTTATAAATATTGATAATATATATTTAAAGTGACAGTTTCATATAACATAACTAGACGTACGAATACGTGAAAATAAATCTTGTAACTTTCCTAAATATCCGTTAAGAATCTTCGTATTAATCTTTTTCTTTCTTTCTTTAGCATTTCGTCTACTACATGCTCAGGTTATATGCATATGTACTAATTACGCTAATGAGTCAAGGATGAGGATTGACTTTAGAGGAAGTGTACCCACATTTACACGGAGAAAGACAGTGGAAAACAATTTTTTGAAAATCACCCTCAGTACGCCCGACTAGGATTCTAACCTCGGTCGGTAGTCTAGTCCAACACGAGATTGATGCCTTAGACCATGAGACCATCGAAGCAGGTTTCTTCGTATTAAAATTGAACTGTAAGTAACTGCAACTCTTACATTCTGAGCTCATTTTTTTACCATTTATTAAAATAACAAAAAAAATAGTAAAATTCTCACAGTTTTCTATTTCAAACGGATTTATAATTCCTCAAACTTTTTTTTTTCATGCAATTTTCGTGAATATCCTAAATAATATTACCTATGGACACTTTGCGATAGTAAAAAATACACGTAAAGAAAAACCCACCTTGAGTATTAAACCAATAATTGAAACGTTGTAAGGCTGTTTTTTTATTGTTTAAAGAATTTTATGCTTTTTGTTTCTATTTGAAAACTCGCTGAGTAAACGTGAAATATATTAACGTCCTAAATCCTCTTGTAACTTGCCGCTACTTGGAGTGTGTGGGTAGAATAGTCTAATAAAATACGCTGATGGTTTACAAAAGAAAAGGAAATATACCTTATACTCAGCACACGACAAATCACGTGTTTATCATATCTTATTAAAATAGCTATTCTTAAAATACAAACTACCATGTAGATAGTCATTTCTCGAGTTAGTGCATGCAAAAGTCCCTACTTCTACTGCTATGTAACTATACGTTTCGAAGAAAAATAGAGAAGGGAATAGCTCATGGGCACCCATGAGGGTTTTCAAAATGGGTGGCAGCTTGGAGTCTCATCTTCCGGGGATGTAGCGCCCTTCACACTTCCCACCCTCCTTCAGAGAAAATTTCAGGAATTCAAACCTGTGGGAGGGACTTTTAGAGCATATGAGTATTAATTAAGTGATAATTAAATAGTTTCAAAAGCCAATTTTCGCAAAAGCAAAAAATTCTGAAAAAATTAACAAAGAAATAAAATGTTATTGTAGCTAAACTCATCGAAAAGAAATATTATATTTTTCATAAGTTTAATGAACAGAACAAAATGAAGATAAAAGAACAAGGTGTTTAAGAGGGAATGGTATCTCGGATATTGCAGAGTGATAGGGGGGAAGGGGCTGGGGCCCTCCTTCTCCTTATTGCCCATTTATAGGCGCTTGTGGAAGGATTGGAGAATCTTTTTTTAGGGTGCTTGACCAACCTTTCAATACTTTTAAAAGATATTCTTTCACGAGCCTGTGAGAATTTTAAACAAAACTTTAAAATATACGAGTAGTTAATTATCGTTATTAGTTATAAAATTAACTGGCACTCCCGCGACCCACTGTGGTATAATAATTATGGTGACCGATTTAATTTTGAAACGTTATCTCTAAAACGTAATTCTAAACCAGATTAAAAATATTTTTTTCAAAAATTCGTTAAAAATAGCTTAATTAAAAATTGTATAACCCACCTTCGAGGTGAATTCTAACCCCCTTCCGTCCACCTATGTTAAAAATGTCAGATCCCTGCGTGCCGTAGATTTGGCTGGGCTTCGCACACAAACAGACACACACACAGACAAACACTTCCTTTTATTATTATAGATATAATAAGACATAGTTAATATAAATGATATTTGTAATTGTAAAAAAATACAGCTGTTGAGTATAAAAAAGTGTGTTTTTAGTTGAATGTCTTACTACCAGTCCAGGCTATCCTCAATCAAATATTTGAGGTATTCTTAGGATAACTATTTAGGTGACATTTCTGAATTGTAATAACAAACTATCCACTGGCATAAAATGATAATCATACAAAGTCGCAAAGCATCGGGGTAGGCAGGATATTTTATTATTATTTATTATTATTATTATTATTATTATTATCACAGCGTCTTACTACCCGTGCGGGTTATACGCACTTACGCTATTGTGTAATGGTAAGGTGATTGTGAGATGAAATGGAGGACCTACAGTTTAACGTGGAATCCGAACCACGGTGGTCTGGTACTCCCCACATTCACAAGTTGTGATTAATACAAGTCTTTAACAGAGGATAAAGGAAGGGTTTGGTAATCAGATAAATCTTTGCCGGGACCGAGGATTGAACCCCGGATCCCAGCACAGAAGTCTGACACCTTACCCTTAGACCACCAGGTCACTGATCAGGATAAGTTCATCTATACTAAGAGGTTTTGAAAAAAGAGAGAAAACATCCCTTTACATAAAACAGATGTAAAAATAGAAATTTTAATGACAATTTTTTGAAGCTTAGGTAAATTTTAGCTAGCGCGCGAAGCGAATTTGTCAGTTCCCTTCGGTAAGATAAGCTGATGCCGTTCCGCCTAACGCACCAGGAGAATCAGGCCTGCGGGGAGTTAGGAGGGTAATGCGCGCGCAACTATTCAGCTCAGCCACTGAAGGTGACCAGTAAGCCGGCTATCTCCGACTCGTGAGTGTTACTTTATGATATGGCCATATAGAGTATGTTTCAAAGATTTATTTCAGTGTAGATTAGTTTAGTTTAATTTAGTGATTGTGACTTTAACCTTATTATTTTATTGAATTGTTTTAAATTTCATATCATAATATATATATATATATATATCAGTTATGTTTTAGGAATTAATGTATATACCATAGAGAAAAAAACGGGAGACGCTGTAAATATCAACAATGACTATTTCTGTTAAGTTGACTTTTAGGCTTCGTCTTCTGAACGAAAAATGCATTTAAAAGTAAAAATATCAAGACCAAAATTATATATTTCACAGAACGTATAAAAAAATAATCGTAGTATTAGTAGTCTACCAGTACTTTGTTATATAACTTCATAAAAATCCCACTTTGAACACGTGTACCACTTTGACCATGTGTGCCATAGGTTCGTCAGCCCTTTAGTAGGATACAGTCCAATTTACATAGGGAGGGTTTCTTATAAAATACAAACTTTTCACGGCCAACATTGATAACATGTTACTAATTTTTAAATGTTATTTTATAGGTATTTATAATATATGTATCAAAAGGGGCAGGTGCAGATCACATGAACTTGACGTATGAATACGTGAAAGTAGATCTAGTAGCTTTTATAAATGTCAGATAAAGTTCTTCTTATGAAAACTGTCCTATACCTGCGGTCTTGATCCCAAATTAAGTTACCTCATGCTACGATTCAGTAAAATCCAGTTTATCTAGACATGTTATCATTCCACTTTAATTACTCACAGAGCTGTAGCCGTTTTTGAATTGCCATGTTTATGTAGGAAATAAAACGTAGACTTGATTCAGATACAAAAAAAAATCGTATTTAATTCATTTAAAGGTGTATGACTTTCCACCATCTACATAATCAACAGCTATACAATAGATAATTACTCTTGGTTTTCCAACGACTATTAAAGTACCATCGGGAACTAACCAGTTCTTGGTGTAAACTCTTTAAAGCTCGGTAAACGAGTGAGATGCGATATTAACGTTAACACCGTACAAAGGTGAATCGACAAAGGAAGGGGTGGACAGATAATGGCATATGTGCATGTTTACAATATTAAATGCTGGTTGTCTTCTACTTAGAGGTTAAACAATAGTTGGTGTATATGACTGTTTAAAAGTTTGCTTGAATTCAGTAGTCAAAATAATAGTTTATTTCTTTTTAGTTTAAATATAGCAAAAATATTGAACATTAGATTTAGGGTGTACCTAGTATGTGGGACTCATATTAATTAGGGATAGAAGATATAAAAATATTGAAAAAAAGTCCACACAAATATGTGTCCCATTTGACCTTGTTTCCAAGTTAGAGTCATGTTTGTACTTCGGTAATGTGGAGCTGATTAACATTAATGCAAGTGCTCAAAATGGCCATCATAAGCCATAAATACCAGTTTTTTGGAATAGCCAGAAATAACCTATGGAACATACCTAGTTTTTCTGTCTCTTGTCCACCGCTGAAGTTAAATTAAGATAAAAATGCATGTTCAAATCCCGCGAATTTCGTGACAAAAAGAACTGTTAGTAAATTAAAATATTATTATTTTCTGAAGCAATAATTTATTTATTTTGGTCAAAAAAGGATGATTTTTTTTAACTGCAAAAATATTGATCTTAGCGTGTATTCCTTCCATCTCACCTTAAGAGGCGCAACAAAAGGCAAGTGTTTTTGCAGTCTTAATAGCGAAACGTTGTTGTTTTTTTTGCAAAAATAAATAAACTATTGCTCCAGTATAAACATAAGAGTTTAATTTTCTTCACATGTTGATACCAAAAGCTCCTGAATATATGTCATGAGCATGGTGGCCTTATCTAACAAACTTTGTGAATGAAGAGAAAAGCTGTCATTAAATTCCAGAACATCCTTGACAGATATTCAAGAAATTTTGAGGTATAAATGTGAAGAAAATTAAATTATCTATTTGTACCCAAAAAAATGTTGCCATAAAAACTGCAAAAAAAACAAACTGGTTTTTCTTGCATCCCACCTTAAGACTAATGGTGTAAGAGTGCACTAGTAATGTATGCAAACTCCTTGTGATCTTTGGAAGTTAAAATGATCCCTAGTCCCGTCCAAGCTGATCTTGATGGATTGTCCTTATTAACCTATATTACACTGGCCACGCCTGGGACAAGTAACTAACCAACCATAAGTCCAGTTCCGGACGCTTTTTATCTCCTTCTTTAAGGTAGAAGGAACCCAATAACAACCATACAATTTCGTATTACCAGGCAGTTTAGGAAACACTACGTTGTACAATGAGCTATATACATCTCTCTGTGCTGGGGGTCCGGGGTTAAATCCTCGGTCCCGGCACAGATTCATCCGATTGCCAAACCCTTCCTTCACCTCTGACAAGACGTGTATTAATCACAACTTGGGAATGTGTGGAATGCCAGGCCTCCACCGTGGTTCGGATTCCACGTTTAACTGTAGTTCCTTCATTTCATCTCACAATCACCCTACCATTACACATTAGCCTAAGTGCGTATAACCCGAACTGGTAGTAAGACGCGATGCTAGTAGTAATAGTAATAATATAGACCCCTCTCTTTGTCCCCTCAGAGAAGATAATGTTATAAAGTCTGGTTTTCATTCATTTATGTCGCCATGGACTGGGAGGTCGGAGTTTAACAGTGCTCATTGAAAGGTGAGTTCTCACATGGGCTTTGACGAGGGATGACCCGTTTTCTCTCTCACGTTAATACGAGGGTATTTCGGCCAAATACCTTCATTGTCCTTACCTCTTGTATTAAGTAATTTAACAATCATCGTGCCCGACACTTTATAGTTTATTCAGTAGCGTGTCTGTCTAGTGTGCTGATCCCCTGAATGGCTGAAAAATGTCTCATTGATGAATGCGGGTTTTCACTTTCAAAGTTACGAATTAACGACCGAAGACTGGATGTTGTGTTGTTGTTTTTTCTAGATTTTAGTCATTGTATAAATCTTGTGTTGATATGATCAGTCGGTTCAGAAAGTGCATGCTAAATACCTAAAATAGTCGTGTTGGACATAAACCAGTTGAACAAAGAAGAAAATATAGCGGAATTTCTCCAATCTATTCGCTCCCTTTTAGTGTACGATTATTCAAACTATTATTTACAGTATTTCAGGCACTGGTCTGGAACGGTGCTTCTAGACTTCACAATCATCTTACTTAACGCTATCATTTAAAAGTCCTGCTCCAACAGGATTATAGACACAGTATTTCAAAGGTGGTGCAGTGAGTCAACGGTCATCCTCACGGCGGAGTCATCCTATGAATTTTCCTAACATATAGTCTTCTGCTGCCACGCGAATTTTGACTGCCTTATAATTATCTCCTGCCATGGGAGTTTGGCTGCCTTATAGTATCTCCTGCCATACAAGTTTGGCCACCTTATATTATCTCTTGCATCGTGGCCGACTTAAATTTTCCCCCTTCTCGCAAAATTGACCGCTTTATATTTTCTTCTGCCCGATAGCTCTAATCTGAATTACGTTCATCCATGAATGAAAGTCTATGGACTCTATTCACACTCTTCCACGATAAGATAGTGTGCACATCACTGTATATAATTATCCCTCCTCCAACGTGTGATTTTTTTTTATCACTATCACTATACAAATAATGTAAATTTGTCCAACTTTTATTTATCTCCATATCATGAGAGATCGTTCACTCTGTACCTCCTTGCCGTACGAGTTTGTCCGTGCTGTATGTTCGCGCCTCATGACCGGGAAGGAGTGCCCCCTCCCCCCTCCCACCCCCACCCCCATCCCGAAGAAAAACCCAGTGGGACGTAAATGGAGCTCGTGGCCGGCGAGAGAAATGACCGTCATATTTCCTAAAAGGTGTTGGGAGCCCTCAAAAAAACCAGCTGACCGCTCCAGCTATAATCAGTTTTTAGAACGCTGCTTCATTACATGGTCAAGTGTTACATAAAATAAAGCATTTTTTTAAAAGCATTATTTCACAAATGAACGGTACTCAACCAAAATTAGAACACTCATAAACACCCACCAGAACTTCTTTAAGTCTTGTTTTTTATTATCTTAAGCTGACCATCAATTTTAGATCCAGAGATGTTAAAACCGTATAGATATCTACACACACACACACCTCCCCCTCCCTTAGCACCTTGATTTACACTCACCACCAGAAAGCTATAGCCTAAACTAAGGATTCTCAACCTTTAGAAGCTTATGGCACCAATAAAAAAAAATGTCCTAAGTGTTTTGTTTTTCGCATTTTATATTTATTACTCAAAGTGTCAGAGTAGCATACTAAACAATTAACAATGTTTTAATTACCTAACTATATAAAATTAAAATACATTTTACTGATTCCCTTTCTGATTTAATTGAAATATATAAATTTAAAAAAAACTGTATAAAATTCATAAATACAGTTATTGAGTAATAGTTTTGGAAATTAATAAACTAGCACCCTAACCAACCACAATGTGAGATCAGTACAATATTAATAATACAGTCTTCAGTTGGAAAACAAGTATTATTAATGTGAGATTTGTAGACCACGTAAGATTAATATCTAACTTAGTGGTTGAAAACGCAACACGCATATCATCCTCAAGACTTAGCGATCCATTTCTTGTTTTGGATTTTACTGTCACCTTAGTTGAGAAAGATTGTTCACACAAATAGAAAGTTGAGAAGGGAAAAAGTAGGTATGTTGCTTTCTCACTAGGTTAGGGTTCTCTTGCGCCAGTTCAAACCAAAAAAACAGCCAATAATGGCTAACTCTTCTTTTCAAATTCAACTTTTAGTGTGTATGTGTCTCGAATCAGGTGCCGTGGCACGTGCATTTCAGAGAAACACTAAAAGACTAATCTTTCTTCCATTTCTTTATTTTTATTATTTTTTATGTGTTTTTTATATTCTCTTAATATTTTCTCTTCTCAAAATCTCGCGGTACGCCCGGTACCGCGGCACACCGTTTGAGAATCCCTGGCCTACACGTTCTCAGTGATACTCCCTTGGCGTATGAAATAATGAAGGTAAGTAAGTTCAGTGTAAGATGTGGGAGTGTCCTTATTGATATGTCAACCCCTCCCCATTATGAGTCACGGGCTCGCTATTGATTCCTACATCAATCTCCCACTGCTCCGTACCATCATTAAATCACGCCGCCACGACACCCTAGTTTCTCCATTGTCAATCTCTTCCTCTTCAGATGAATATTCATAATCCAAGGGTTTTTACTATCATCTTAGCGCTCGTAGCAACCGTCGTTTTACTAATTACAGTCCAATTTTCTTACGAACGGATACTTCTAACATCTGGGAAGTTTTACTAGCTCTACTTTCACGTAATTAACGTCCAGTCGAGTGATTTGCAGCTGTCACTTTTGAAAGATATTATCAATAGAATACCTATAAAACTATTATTTATGTGAACAGTAGACCTCGTTCCATAAATTCAAAAACCGCTAAATGCATAGTGTTAAGATTTATATCGTGTTCTTATCGTTTCTACGGTCTTAAGATTTCTCTTTGGATTTCAAGTTGGAATTTCTCTTCTAATTTCTCCTTGGATTTGAAGTGGATGATACTGTTTGGTGATCAAATTAAACCAAAAACAAATGAATAATATACATTACATTCATATAAAATAACCGTAGTTCACGCGGGTTTAAAACGGCAGTCCTGCAAACCAGGTCGACATGTTTTTTTAAAATATTATGCTCTATGTACTTGAGCAATTGCTTAGAATATTAAATTAAATTCGTTTGAGATGAGTTACCAAAATTTTGAACAGCCAGCATATTGAAACTTATAACCAGAACGAAAAAATATATGTACACACGTCCTTCAAACAGTTTTTAAAGAATTTCTCTGTCAAATTTCGTCAAAGTTCGCCGACGCATTTGGCAGCTATTGTGGTAAAGAAAAATATCTGAATAGACATACAAATGAAATTCTAAATAGCGCAGTTAAAACATAACCTCGCTACTCTCAGTCAGTAATATTAATTAATAATAATCTAGAGTACAATGTTATCAATATCCATCTTTGGACGTCAATTAATCGCTGTGAAAGGGAGAACCCCAATTTATCCAATTATACTTTTTTTTTCTATACCGGGAATTGAACCTGATGCCCTTAGCTTACTGGGCAGATGCTTTTACCGACTCAGATAAGGTGTTGGATAACTTTCACCTTGAAATCCGTATTGGTGGTCGTATGGCCTAACGCGTCACTCGCGTGCTAGTTGAGATCGCTTGTGATGGGGAGATTGGGGGTTAAAATCCAATTCGGGTAGACTAAGGGTGTTTTTTTCATACATGATATCCCACTCTATCTCCACGTAGCAATGGGTACATTTCTTACAAACTCTACCTTCTTCACTCCTATCCCATTAGCGTATCATACTCGAATTTAAGGCGGCCACCCCGGTCAACGGGAAAGTATCAATCACTATCCGGGCACATGGCTTAAAATGCAATCGTCTGAGTCATTTTCTATAACTTCTTATCTAGTCTGTCCAAGCTTATACTCCCTTTCACCCTTCCTCTGCAACCACCCTTTGTCATGTCAATAAGAATGAAGTGAAAGAAAATTATGAACCTTCTTGTTTCAAGGTTAAGAGAAAAGCTCGCTGCTAGTTCTGAAATATCTTATGTTGGGAGCCTATAAAAGAATACTATAGTTGTTAGAGGAAGGCTATCTCTAAGACTTTTGTTCATAAGACCTAGTCTCTTGGCTCCGTAAGGAGAAAGAGCCCTGTTGGAATCATTCGACTTTATTTTGGCGTGATCCATATTTTGAAATAACGCACTATATAATAATAATAATTATTATTATTATTAGCACCACGTCTTACTACCCGCTCGGGTTATACGCACTTACGCTAATGTGTAATGATAGGGTGATTGGGAAATGAAATGGAAGACCTACAGTTTAAGGTGGAATCCGAACCACGGTGGAGGCCTGGCATTCCTCACATTCACAAGTTGTGATTAATACACGTCTTGTCAGAGGTGAAGAAAGGATTCGGTAATCAGATAAATCTGTGCCGGTACCGAGGATTGAACCCCGGACCCACAGAACAGAAGTTTGACACCTTACCTCTAGACCAACAGGTCACCCACTATATAATTAATTATTGAGTTAGATACTAACGTCTGCGGGGCAATTTCTCGCAAACCAAGCTGGTCCACTTAAGGGAGGATGTTAAAGTTTTTTTTTTAATATTACTATAAACACATTCTTAGAATGTTGACACTTGGTCAGGTCATTTTGACATAGGCCTAAACAAAGAATATTTAAAGCAGGCCTAGAGAAGATCAAAAACCAAACCCACGGGTGTCTTGTGTAAGTCACAATGCCTGCACCATCACCCCACTTCATCTCATTGTGGGCATAGTTTTATCATACACATCGCCGTAATCATTATCATCATCGCAACGAGACGAATGCAGAATCTGTTCCAATGGGGGGGGGAAATGTTTAGGCTAATTTTATAAAAATCATCTTAGGTTGTTTTTGGACAGAAAAGTTATGAATATATCGAGGTCAACCAAAAACAAACAAGATATAAAGGTGGTTTTTTTCTGTTTTACGCAAATCTAATTTATTATGATGACAATATTTAGTTATTTAAATAAAAATATTTAACAGTGAGCTTTTAACAAATTAATTTTGGAAAAAGAAACATGATCATTTCAAAACGTTGAGGTCTTCCATTTTTTTACATCCCCAGGGCCTCTAAAGCTACAAATCCAGAAATTAACATATGCGTTAACAGAAACGGGCACTAAGACGAGGTGAGGAAAAAAAAACTTTTTCCTTGAAAGTAACTAGGTAGCCTTGGTCATCAAGTATTGGAAGAAAATGGTGACCTGGTAAGGTGTCAGACTTCTGTGCTGGCGGCCAGGGTTCAATCCTCGGTCGCGGCAAAGATTTATCTGATTACCAAACCCTTCCTTCACCTCTGACAAGACATCTTGTGAATGTGGGGAATGCCAGGCCTCCACCGTGGTTCGGATCCCACGTTAAACTGTAGGTCCTTAATTTCATCTCACAATCACCCTACCATTACACATTAGCGTAAGTGCGTATAATTCGAACGGATAGTAAGACGCGGTGCTAATAATAATAATAATAATAATAATAATAATAATAAGTATTGGAAGAAAATGTGACCGCTTCATTTCGAGTGAAAGCTAATATAACAATAAACATTATACCGCATTGTGCCAACTAAACTGACATTGGTTGTAGGACGCAAACCTTCCACTGCCTCGTAAAGCAAGGCATGGGCCAGTGATCCCTGCTACCCCCTCTCCCCCCCCTTTCCCAAGAAGGCTAGACAGAACATTTCCTAACACTCACACCATAAACCATGGCAACACACACATTTCAACCATTGTCATTTCGATATGAATAATTAACAAGACGGCTACCAGCGTTGCCGCCCCGTCAGGTTAATTGAAATGGTTAATTAATATTAACAGTTACGCGGACACTTCCTTCGCACTCTCACAACGACATAAACAAAGAATCACTCCTCCGTTTTTAAATTTGTACGGGAAGAAACGTGTCGCTAGGAATCATGATATTTGACCGAGCGTTCTGTTTTAACTCGACCATCAAACATATACAGTAAAATCTCACTTATCCGCGGGCGGATTATCCGCTTTGCGGCATCGCCTACAGGAGGGGATACGTTTTTGAAAAACGCCGCTTTGATGGAGAATACAGAGCTACCGTTTGTTGTACTCAGTATTTTTATTATTATTATTATTATTATTATTATTATTATTACGGATTATAGATATTATTTATTTAAAAGTTACTCTAAATAAAACGTTAAACAAACGTGATATGATTACTAAATCATTTTGATTAAGTGATACAAAAAATTATGTAGGAGTATTCATGGTAAAACGTCTAAACCCATTCCAACTTTAACGAACATCGGGATCAAAACTATCTGTTTTATTATTATTATTATTATTATTTTGAAATTATTCTTTCGAAAGAATTGTTGACGCACGCTCATCGGCTTGATGAAGATCTAGCAGTGCTGACATCTTATGGTGATTAATCAAACCATTCCAAACATCAGCATCCTCAAATTACTAGTCGTAAGAAGAAGAAGGAGAAAACTTTACGGCAATAGATGAGGGAGTGTATGGTAGGAGTTCACGTTTGTGACTCCACAACATTTTAATAAGTGTTTTTAACATTTTCTTTGACGTCCACTGCACGATACAGATTCATACGCAGGGCTCAATCATATTTATTTTAAAAAAAAATTACGATCTAGAAAACGTTAAACTTTCAAATATGTTATGTGTAATAATATAAATAAAACCGTGCCAATTTATTTTTTTATCGCCATATCTTACTACCCGATCGAGTTATACGACTATGTATTAATTACACTAGTGTGTTAGGGATTGTGATGGTTTAATTTAGATGACGTGAATCCTAATTTGCATAGAATGAGAGTGGAAAACCATCAAGGTAAAACCACCCTTAGTACACCCGACCGGGCTCAAACCCTGATCTCCACATCATCGGCAATCTATTTTATTTAGAGAGTAGCGCCTTATACCATGCGGTCGCCAAAGCCGGTAATGGGATGACAGCATAATGTATATATGGTTGTCTGCAGTCATGGATAGCTTCATATAAAACATACACTATATAATATATAATTTATAATAATGTAATATATAATATAATAATACAATATATTATTAGAAAGTCAGTTTTCAACTATTTTTTATTTGATTTTTTAAATCTTAATCAATTAATGCAAACAATAAAGTTTTGAAAACTAACTATATAAATTATCTGCACTTATTACGTTTTCTGGGCCACTGATGACGAATTTTGAAGCTACACAAATTACAGAACTATTATAACAAGTGGAAGTGTAGAGGAATTATTTTAAACCGAAAACCAAAATGACGGAAACAGCATTGAAGCTTGTAAAATGTATTTTACTAAGGACTGTAATACTATTTATTTTCAAGCAAAGCTGTTTTTTTTTTGTAAATTAGATAATTATGTTTATGTATAAAATCGTAGCGATCTCAATAATATTTTTAAAAAAAATTACATCCATTACTGTTTCCGGCCTGTGGTCTAGGTCAGTTTTTTTTACTCAAGCCTTATAGTTTCCACTAACGGCTTGCTAGTCCTGTCGTATATTCATACACCTTATAATCTAACTTAAGACTAGGATAGGAACAACATACAGTCCCCGGACGTTAATTTATCAATGTGAAAGGGTAAACCCACATTTCACCAATGATAATTTTTTTGGACATGCCGGGAATCGAGCCTGAGACCCTTAATTCGGTAGACAGACACGCTAACAACTGAATTAAAGTGTCGACTCAATAATATAAATGTTTTCATAGTTAATAATAATCTCTTTGTATGACTTAAGTTGGGTGTTTTTTGTTTTTAAATAAATTTTTGGGCGAAATGTTTGGAAAAGTGGGATTGTAATCTTCATTAACTATAACTATATTTGTTTAATAGGTTTTAAATAGTATAACGTTGCATTCATGGATTTGTAAAGAGAGCTAATAATAAATTCTGCGTAAAAGTGTACAATGCTGTCCCTAAAAATATAGAAGTTAGTAGGTGAATGCGAAGCTTCTAAATTCCCCAAGTCAACGGCTTAATATCTCCCTCGCTTTAATTTAAACACTTACAATGATAGCCTTCGCATCTTCAAAACATTTTTTAAGGAAGAAAACACCCTTTATATTTCATTAACAGATTTGAAACATCTCACTAAATATTACATATTTCAACATATAATAGTTTTTAGAACATATACTTAACAATACTTTAACACCGACTAGTGATTTAATCTGATAAAAAAAAACATAATCATGGATACATTCAAATATGTCTTTATAAAAATAAGTAGTGCAGTTTATTTTTTCCTTTAATCCTTTCTCTTGACCTTGATGCATTTAATAGGATAGTTTTAAAAAAATACGTAGTGTTTTCTAACAACAATAATAACCGTATATATTTGACTTCTGTTTTCGATATCACCTCACATTTGAAAAGTGAACTTTCACCCTCCACCACATTATAAGTTATGTAATTAAAAATATAAAACATTACCTACAACTTTATTTGTAAATGGAAGACCTTGTTGATAAGATTAAGCTAAGACAACATTATCAGATGTATTTGAAACCTAACTAATCTGGGGTCTTTAAATCAAATGAAGTGATTAATATTGGCTAGTCAGATTTAAGTAGGACTACTTCCTATGACGCAAATGACTAAAGTTTAATTCGTGATAAAGTTGAAGATTTATAAAATATATCATTAAGTCTGCCAAAAAGTTAATCTGCTACCGGTAATTATTATATTATATACACTACTATAAAGCCACATGGCTTACTCATTCACTGGCATTAATATTTACCTACTTCCAGATGAGCTAGAAGCTTGAAATTTGGCAAACTTTTATATTCTAGCCTGTAACCGACGGGAAAATTCCAAAAAGTTAAAAAAAAAATTAAAGTTTAATCCCCGAAAAAAATNCTCCCCCCAAATGCAAAATGTCGGAGCAACCTTAAAGTCGGTGCGGACCTTTATTTGGAGGTCTCTTGTGGCTAAACGGTAAAACCTATAAAAAAAACTGCTCTGGAATTACATTAGTTTACATCCACTTTCAAATAAAACACAATGAGTTTTGGGGGGTGCAGTGCCCCCAACGGACTAAGCTAGTTTAGGTATATAAATGGTCCAATACTATTACCTCTTTATTAGAATGTCTATTGACAAAACGTTATTTTTTAAAGGGTTCAACACTTCTTTAAAATTGGCGCCAAAAAACTTTTTTTGTTTCAAGTGTTTCGCATAATGGGATATCCGGTTGGTCACAATAATAGCGTCAGGCTGGGAAATGTACATATTTTGTTATTGTAAATGCACCCGCATTTTCGAAGAAGCTGAGGGGGAATCAATTTAAAGAGGATACACGCCTCGGTATACCCAACTGGGATTCTAAATATCACCCCTCACCCCCTTCGGCGAACCAGATAATACAAGACTATCCATATTTTAATTTGTGTGCGCTAAAATAAATTGGCTGTGACAAAATAGAGCTATCATCCCTCCCTATTTAAAATATAAATACTCGTGGCAGTTGACACAAACTTTATTCGTGACATACATTTATCAAACTCTTACAAAAAAAAAATATGACACCGATAAAAGTACTTCCTTGAACGTTTGCGACACAGATCAGAGACATATGACGGCGAACGTCAATAAACTCGGAGTTACACTGATACTCCACCCACACACTTTCCACTCTCACAACTGATGGACATCCAATAGGTCACGCCTTCGAATCAGCTCGGGGAGTCATTTCCATGTCAACTTATCGTATGTGGGAGATTTTACACCGCGACAAGGGAGTGACATCACACGTCCGATGGTAGCACTGATACAATGTGCGTCGGTGGCTGCACGGTCTAAGGCGTCATTCTCGTGTTAGACAGGAAGCTCAGGGCTCGAATCCCCGGTCGGGTGTGCTGAGGATGATTTTTACTAAATGGTTTTCCACTCTCCCTTCACGCAAGTGAGGGTACACTTCCTCTAATTTCAACCTTCCTCGCCTCTAACTTACTCGCATAATTAGTATATATATACACACGTGTATCCTGAAAGGGTAATAAGACGCGGTATTTAAAAAAAACTCAGTGGTGGAAGCGACGGTCACACGGTATTGGACGTAAGGCTCTCATTAGAGCACTTTGCCGGTGATGTTGAGGTTGTGGTTTGAATCTCGGATGGATGCATTGGGGGCTATTTTACCCAAGTAATTTATCACTTTGGTTTTTCCCGTCCCCTCTCCATACTAACGTGGGCGCACTTCCTCCCAAAACAATCATCCTACTCCCTGCTCTTTAGATTAAGGCGTTAATAACAATGATGTTTAACGTACAAGTAGAAGAAAATTTCCAAAAATTTATTTTTAAGTTTTTAATAAATAATAATATTAGCACCGCGTCTTACTACCAGTTCGGGTTATACGCTTTAAGTACTAACTACGCTATTGGATTAGGAATTGGGAAGGTTGAATTAGAGGAAGTGAGCCTGTATTTGCGTGGAGGGAGAGTGGAAAGCCATTTAGGAAAAGCCACCCCCAGCTCACCCGACCGAGATTCGAGCCTCGATCTCCCCGTCCTCAGCAGTCGAGCTCAGCACGACTAGCGCGTTAGCCAACTACGCCACCGAGGCGGGTAATAAATAAGGAATAAACGTGGTTTATTTCATAGCTTTGAGGTGTAGAAAATAGTTTTAAATAACGTTTAATATTTCATATTTTGTTGCAAAGATATTTTCCTATGTTGATTAAAAAAACTTTTACCGTAAAATAGACATTGTCAGAGGCCTTATCTAATATTTCCATTAATATATCAATAAAATCGTTAAGGTTGTTTTCTATAGCAATAAAAAAGTTAAAGAAGTTCCCAAACTATGTTTATTTTATAACAAAAGTTTTGTTAATCGAAAGAGTACAACTGGTTTTAAAAAAGTGTTAAAAATAATAATTCAAGACTTACTTGTACACACTTTATTTAAAGGGTAGGTATGAGGAGACTTGTATAAAGAATGTGCACCCGCATTAGCTCGAACAGACACAAACCACTGTGAAAGTTAATTATGTATTATTTATTATTATTAATGACTAAAGAAAGTACCAAGAGTGATCCGGAGTAACCACGCAATTCTGGGCAACGCTTTTCTTTACTTCAAACAGAGATATATAATAAAAAATATCTTTATTTTATTTCTTCCGAGCAAGTTTTTAATAAATTTTGAAGAAATCTAATCAAATAAATGGAAAATTCCAGCTTCTGGGCACACATGTTTGTACACAGGGGCTACTAATTTTAAAATGTATTATCGTTCCTTGCGGTAGATAGATCACGCAACGCTTATGATTGAAAAATATACAGAAAGATACATAAACTCTTCATTTTATTAATAAAGGTTATGTATGGGAAAGCGCCATTTATACTTTACAGCATGGCAGATTTTTTTAAGTGGGGTAATTTAGATAGACTACAGCCTCAAAAGGGGTACGTTTGATATATTAGAGTCTCAAAAGGTGTACTTTCGATAGATTAGAGCCTCAAAATAAGTACTTTCGATAGTATACAGCCTCAAAAGGGGTACTTTCGATAGACTACAGTCTCAAAGGGGTACGTTTGATATATTAGAGTCTCAAAAGGGGTACTTTCGATAGATTAGAGCCTCAAAATAAGTACTTTCGATAGTCTACAGCCTAAAAAGGGGTACTTTCGATAGACTACAGCCTCAAAAGGGGTACGCGACTGAATAAAGTCTGGGAACCACTGTTTTGGAAGATTTTCAAAATAAATTTTGTTAAGGCAGCAATGGACAAAGGCTTTTTATAATCATTTCATAATTGTCAAAAATTTACTTCACCTCCTAAAAGGCATAAAAGGACACATGACCTGGAAACTGTCAAACAAAACTCTGCTCAAGAATATCTAGCTATATAGTACACTGACTTCCGAGTCACTCTGTAGCTAGACTAAACTGCGGACAGGCACAAAGTAGATATTTTCTCATTAAGGACCTCTTCGTTCCCCCCGCCCCCCTTTCTTCCCTTCCCCAATTCCCCCGGGGGGGCTACGGCAATCTTATAATTTTAATTTAATGGTCTTTTCATTGCAGGTTGACCACGCGCGTTCCCTGTGACATTGTAGCCAACATTACAACATGAAAACTATGGAAATAAACAGCAGGCTAAGGACTATGAAAGAGAAGGGGATAGAGTTTAGACGGAGGATGCGGTCGTAAATTTAAATTTAAGGTGTTTTTTTTTTAACTGATGAGAGAGAAAGGTAACATTATAGGGATAAAATACAAGCCACAAGGAGAGTAGAAATATTAAATTTCCTATGCACGACTACTGGGCATCGTGCCTTATACATCTCGTTTGGAAAACATTGACTTTATCTTTGCGAAGATAAAGATTAGAATGGTTATCTCAAGCAAACTTTTTTTAAAAGTGGTGTTATCTTTACCGAATGATACGCCGTTTGGATATTATCTTTTTAGTAGCACGTCTGACTAACCGTTCAGGTTAGACGCATACATGACAATTACTCTAATGGAGTAAGGATGAGGAAGGAAGCATTTGCGTGGAAGAAGACCGGTAAACCATTTAGGGGAAAAAAACTCCCTTGGTAAACCCGACTGGGATTCAAATCCCGATCTCCTCATCCTAAGCAGACCAATCAAACACTAGAGTGACGTTTTAGACTGAAACTGTTTTTTTTACTACTCGTACTATTCAAGCTATTATTATTACTATCACGGATAATTATATTGCCCTAACTGAATCTACTGCAAACTTGCAAATCAATTTAATTTTAGAACAGACACAGATCAACAAAACCGGCCATTATTACTCGTATATCTCCCTGAAAGGGGAAGTCTCAAAGATAAGTTCTTCGTCTATGTCGGGAATAAAAACAGATCGCTGGGCAGATACAGAGATAGATTGTTGAACGAATAATTAGCAGTCATAAAATTATGTGTAACGTAAAGAATAAATTCTGATTTTAATGCTGTTTATTTTAAGTCGAAGATATAATTTTACAGTCTTCGATAGTAAATAATCAAAGCTAAGTTTTGTTTTTGTTTAGTTTTTAAACTAAAACACTTTTCAACGTAATCCATTTTTAGTATATAATTTTGTTTTTTCAGATATTATCATTATGTACAATAATGTGACAATCTAAGCGGACGTGTAGAGCAAATCGCTTCCAATCCTCCACGTGAAGCATCGCGCTCAAGTTGTTGTTTTTTTTAAATCAATTGACACACCTGGGTATATGAGGTATTTATACCTTCTGATCAAAGTGATTACAGCATCCCAATTGGCTAATTTTAGTATCTCTACTCAGGTTTTAAACTAGAGACAATCATTTGTGAAGGGCAATTATTGATTTAGTGTTCCCGGACTTCGGTGGCCATTAAAATGATAAATTAATGTGGGATTGAAGGGTACGAGAGAAAAAGCCAGTCTTTTTGCAATTTTTATAGCTATTTTTTTTTTTTTTGCCAAAATAAATAAAATATTGCTCCAGTACAAACATATAATTTAAATTTATTCACATGTTTATATCAACCATTGTTGAATATATGTCATGAGCCTAACGGCATTATCTAACAAACTTTTTAAATTAAGAGGAAAACGTTGTCACTAAATTCCTCAATATTCTTTACAGATATTCAAGAAATTTTGAGGCCACCATGTGAAGAAAATTAAATTCTTTGTTTGTATTGGAGCATTATTTTATTTATTTTGGCAAAAAAAAAAAGTGTTGCCATAAAAACTGCAAAAACACTGACCCTCTCTCGCGTCCCCTTCCATCCTACATTAAGGTGTGTTTTTTAATTTGATTCTACTTACAGCTCAAAAGACATATAATCAAGATATTAATATAAAATATAACCCGAAGTGAATACAAAGTTAATTAAAAACCACCAAACACGCAATTAAAAATATAAAACACATATATTAATTGAAGCCAATGAGTGATTTTTGAAATGCAATTAATTTCGCCCGTAGGTGACCTGGCGGTCTAGGGGTAAGGTGTCAGACTTCTATGCTGGCGGCCGGGGTTCAATCCCCGGTCCCGGCACAGATTTATCTGATTACCAAACCCTTCCTTCACCTCTGACAAGACATCTTGTGAATGTGAGGAATGCCAGGCCTCCACCGTGGTTCGGATTCCACGTTAAACTGTAGGTCCTCCATTTCATCTCACAATCACCCTACCATCACACATTAGCGTAAGTGCGTATAACCTGAACGGGTAGTAAGACGCGGTGCTAATAATAATAATAATAATAATAATAATAATAATAATAATTTCGCCCATACGGCCAAAATCACTTTGAGGATTGATCTATTCAAAATGGATAACACTAAAGATAAAATAGAAAGCATTCCCCGGTAGTAGGCAATTTGCGAAGAGCACAGGCCAGGCCGGCAGTCAGTTCATCTCACTGTATTACCTTATACGACCAGAAAGAACATCCTTAAGTTTTTTATTTATTTCATTTTCTCTTCTCTTTTTTTTGATCGTACTTCGTCACGTTTAAGACTCATCCAAGGAGAGTTTTTCATTCCTCCTCTCCGAGGATAAAGTGATGAACTGCTCTTTTATTACTGCAGTAAATGTGTTGACACCGAAATAGCCCGCATCGGGTTCAATGAAAGGAAGAAAGAATGTTTTAAAAAGTAATGAACGCTCCAAGTGGATTGGCGAGCAGCATAATTATTTTAGAGATGCCTCTGACATTTTTATTGCTTCTTTTTTTTTAATAAAATTTATAAGATATGGTAGCTTGTAACTGTGATGATAATATATATTTGAGAAGCTGGATGAGATTTCGATAGTTTCACCTTTGCATTTTCTGAGGTACTCAGCCTCAGTAATTTCAGACAGTTTTAGAGTAATTTTGGAGTTAGTATAGTATATTTAGCTAACAAGGTTGGCACTATTTTCTTAGCACCAAATTTCCTATGTTTTTCAGAAGGAAATCCCATTTTTACAAGCAGCTTAGAGCAGGGGTCACTATCGTAATAGGTTGAATGGCTGAAGACTGAGAGATCGATTTTCGTAAACCAATCGGGTGTAATGAGGGTGATTTTTCCTTAATAGCTTACCACTCTCTTCACGCAAATTCGGGTACATTTTCTCTAAATTATCTTCTCCTTGTCCCTACATTATTTACGTATTTAATAATGCGTGTAGCCCAAACAAATAGTGAGAAATGTGGGGGGAAATAAATTAATAAAATGGTTACATGGACTTTTGTTAAAAATGTATATTATATTTTAACACCATATTTTACTACCTGTTCGGTTTATGTACTAATTACTTTAATGTGTTAGGAATGAGGGGGGTTTATTATTATTATTATTAGCACCACGTCTTACTACCCGTTCGGGTTATACGCACTTAAGCTAATGTGTAATGGTAGGGTGATTGTGAGATGGAATGGAGGACCTACAGTTTAACTTGGGATCCGAACCACGGTGGAGGTCTGGCATTCCTCACATTCACAAGTTGTGATTAATACACGTCTTGTCAGAGGTGAAGGAAAGGTGTGGTAAGCAGATAAATCCCTGCCGGGACCAAGAATTGAACCCCGGACCTCCAGCACAGAAGTCCAACACCATACCCCTAGACTACCAGGTCACCGTTAGGGAGGTTAATTTATTAGAAATGTTAGCGTATTTGCATGGAGAGAGAGCGAGAGAGAGAAAGTGTAAAACTATATTGGGAAAATCATCCTCATTACACCCGACCGAGATTTGAGCCCGAATATCCCCTTCGTTGGCAGTCCAGTATAATGCGAGTGTGACATATTTTATACAACTTTATTAAACATTATGTTATATTAATCTTGTTTGCTACACCGAACACTGTTTTCAAAGCATTCAACTTGGTTGTAGAACACATGCGGCTGTTTGATCGTGTAGATGTGTACGTCGTGTCACCAGAATGACGTGACACGTTGACCATGCTTTGTGAAGCAGATATGACCAACCATACCCGCCCTAACACCCCCCCAAGACATCACTCCCGTTCCGAGGCGGCGAAGGGATAATTGGCCATCCGCTCTTGGGGAGGGCCAAGGCGGAGGTGTTACTCAGGGTAATTACGACTCGTGCCTGTTCCAAAACAAATCAACAACACCTCGCGCTCATCCATCAACAGCTTCAACAGCAGGTACGCCGCTTGCAGACGTACAGCCACTACATTCGGTCCCGGTCGGTTCGGAGCAGGAATCGTTAGTTCGACCAAACGCTAGGGGACGTTGCTAATATAAACAATCCCTCCAATCGAACGAGCGCTTCATATGGAGTTGAAAATCACGGGAGGGGGAAAAAAACCACATTTGAAATTGTGAAATAATTTATGTTAGAAAAAAGGAAATTATGAAACTTAATATTGAGCTTGACTCAAATAATTTACTACATTAAGTAAGTCTACGCATAGGTCACTTTGGGGGGGGGGG
>CABEEJ010001678.1:96663-127390 GCA_901482245.1 Timema douglasi
CTTCTTCATTCTGTACTAGGAAGGAGGGACCGCTTCATTCTGTACTAGGAAGGAGGGCCTGTTTCATTCTGTACTAGGAAGGAGGGCTGCTTCATTCTGTACTAGGAAGGAGGGCTGCTTCATTCTGTACTAGGAAGGAGGGACCGCTTCATTCTGTACTAGGAAGGAGGGCCTGTTTCATTCTGCACTATGAAGGAGGGCCTGCTTCATTCTGTACTAGGGAAGAGGGCCCACTTCATTCTGTACTAGGGAGGAGGGCCCACTTCATTCTGTACCAGGAAGGAGGGCCCGCTTCATTCTGTACTAGGAAGGAGGACTTCTTCATTCTGTACTAGGAAGGAGGGACCGCTTCATTCTGTACTAGGAAGGAGGGCCTGTTTCATTTTGCACTAGGAAGGAGGGCCTGCTTCATTCTGTACTAGGGAGGAGGGCCCACTTCATTCTGTACTAGGGAGGAGGAGGGCCCACTTCATTCTGTACCAGGAAGGAGGGCCCGCTTCATTCTGTACTAGGAAGGAGGACTTCTTCATTCTGTACTAGGAAGGAGGGACCGCTTCATTCTGTACTAGGAAGGAGGGCCTGTTTCATTTTGCACTAGGAAGGAGGGCCTGCTTCATTCTGTACTAGGGAGGAGGGCCCACTTCATTCTGTACTAGGGAGGAGGAGGGCCCACTTCATTCTGTACCAGGAAGGAGGGCCCGCTTCATTCTGTACTAGGAAGGAGGACTTCTTCATTCTGTACTAGGAAGGAGGGACCGCTTCATTCTGTACTAGGAAGGAGGGCCTGTTTCATTTTGCACTAGGAAGGAGGGCCTGCTTCATTCTGTACTAGGGAGGAGGGCCCACTTCATTCTGTACTAGGGAGGAGGAGGGCCCACTTCATTCTGTACCAGGAAGGAGGGCCCGCTTCATTCTGTACTAGGAAGGAGGACTTCTTCATTCTGTACTAGGAAGGAGGGACCGCTTCATTCTGTACTAGGAAGGAGGGCCTGTTTCATTTTGCACTAGGAAGGAGGGCCTGCTTCATTCTGTACTAGGGAGGAGGGCCCACTTCATTCTGTACTAGGGAGGAGGAGGGCCCACTTCATTCTGTACCAGGAAGGAGGGCCCGCTTCATTCTGTACTAGGAAGGAGGACTTCTTCATTCTGTACTAGGAAGGAGGGACCGCTTCATTCTGTACTAGGAAGGAGGGCCTGTTTCATTCTGTACTAGAAAGGAGGACTTCTTCATTCTGTACTAGGAAGGAGGGACCGCTTCATTCTGTACTAGGAAGGAGGGCCTGATTCATTCTGTACCAGGAAGGAGGGCCTGCTTCATTCTGTGCCATGAAGGAGGGCCTGCTTCATTCTGTACTAGGAAGGGGGGGCCTGCTTCATTCTGTACCATGAAGGAGGGCCTGCTTCATTCTGTACTAGGAAGGAGGGCCTGATTCATTCTGTACTAGGAAGGAGGGCCCGCTTCATTCTGTACTAGGAAGGAAGGCCTGCTTCATTCTGTACTAGGAAGGAGGGCCTGATTCATTCTGTACTAGGAAGGAAGACCTGCTTCGTTCTGTACTAGGAAAGAGCTTGCTATCAGGACAGTTGGGCCATTACAGTGGAGTGTTAGACGTCCCAAATTGCGTTATCCCCTGAAGTATTCAGCGGCTGGTTATTCTTCGGTCATAGAATATTGCTGTCTTTTGGCTGGTATAGTGTGCAAATACTAGTTCTAAGAGATACTATCAATGTATAGAAGACGAAGAGGAGGAATTTTAAATAACTGCAACGGTGTTCGTCTGAAGAATGGACAAGAAACCAGAATGGAAATCAATTTCCTTAATGCATCTGCTCTAGATGAAACCACAGCCCCTCCTGATTCAGACTAGCTTGCTAGTAGTTCAAATGTGTTTGAAATAAGGATTAGGTATAAACCAACCACGATGAAGCAACTCCTAAGTTATTAGCCCTTTATTAATAAATAGGTTGCTCTTAATAGCTAGAATAATCGGTTAACTAGGTCCAAAATTGTTTTGTTATCATCTCCCATATTATTTAAATCCATCTATAGAACTCTAAGTATCTTATTACCCCAATTGGTGGGTATAGTCAATAAGGCATCAACCTCGCCTGGTGTAATAGTGACGAGTTGTTTGGAGTTAAATCCTGACTGGGTTTCCTAATATATCTCTACGCAAATTCTAGTACATTTCAATAAACTTCTTCCCCCATACTTCAGTAGTGTAAATGTTAAGATAGCCCGAACAGATCATAAGACACATTGAATATATATTTAAAAAAAATTGAAAATACCATCACTGGATAACGTTCTCAAGCTAATCTTTTCAGACATCATATTCTGAAAATTGAAAAATGAAATCCGGATACGGGAATTGAACCCTGGACATTTGATTTAGTATGCCAATCCTCTACCCACTGAGCTATCCAGGAATCGTCCCGTGCCCAGGGTCATTCTTCACTCACATTTTAAGGCAGAGTCTATGATAGACGTGCGGAAAATCGTCGGTTACAAATGTGTGATTTATTAAGATCACACCCGCCTCGGTGGCGTAGTTGGCTAACGCGCTTGTCGTGTTGAGCTCTACTGCTGAGGACGGGGAGATCGAGGTTCGAATCTCGGTCGGGTGAACTGGGTGGGGGGGTTCCTAAAATGGTTTTCCACTCTCCCTCCACGCAAATGTGGGTTCACTTCCTCTAATTCAGCCTTCCCAATTCCTAATCCACTGGAGTAATTATTACTTAAAGCGTATAACCCGAACGGGTAGTAAGATGCGGTACTAAATATTATTATTATTATTATTATTATTATTATTATTATTAAGATCACGCGCTATCAGATAGCGCAGCCATCTTTGACTCGGTAGTTAATTTTCAGAATATGATATCTAAATGGGAGTGGATCCTCACTAAAACAAATATAATAGCTATGGCTATTTGATTATTAATCCTTCCAGGCCGATTCGTGTGTGCATTCATTGAAAGTGTATAAAACAAAGTTGCCGGACTTGGTCCTGTCTTCCGCGGAATAAAGAGCGTGTTATTGGCCAGCAATCCCTGTCATTTGTTCCTCTGATACTTGTACCAGGTCCAGTTATTACGCGAGATGTGTTCTCTTATTCTCATACCTTGCGCAAAGCTACGAAATATTTTACGATCTAGATCTGGTTGCTACGATCTTTGGCGTGATCACCACGAACCCGGTTATATTCCGAGACAATATTTCCACCATGGAAAGCCATTTTTTTCAAATAGGTTACTTCGAGCGGTTGGTTGGCACATGGTTAACTTATTGAATGTAGTGCACTACAAACCTTTCTAAAAAAAATTATATTACTCACTTAAATAATAATAATATTTAGCACCGCGTCTTACTACCCGTTCGGTTTATACGCTTTAAGTACTAATTACTCTAATGGATTAGGAAAAGATTCGAACCTCGATCTCCCCGTCCTCAGCAGCCGAGCTCAACACGACAAGCGCGTTAGCCAACTACGCCACCGAGGCGGGTTACTCACTTAAAATTCTCAATCAAAAATAAAAGCTTAGAGCATTGAAAGTGAGACAACATTTTCATGTTTTAAACTTCAAAAATCATCCAATTAAATCTATATCAGTTTTTTTTAATCTAATTTATGGTATTTAGCATACACTCTATAAACCACTAACCACAAAATCAATCAATTTAATATTCTTAAACTAGACCAGACCTTCCTAAAACTTTAGGCAATCGCCAAAGACTTTATCTGCACCCATCCAGTCCATCCGCATATTGGGATAAATACAAGGACGTTAAAATTCATAATAAATGTATCCGCATTTGCGTGGAGGGAAAGTGAAAATCAATTTAGAAAAAAAAATCTCCTCATTAACCCTGCCGGAATCGAACGCCAAACTCACCGTCACCAAACAAGACTATATGGGTGTGTTAGTTTACAGGATAGCCAATGTGGTTTCCATAGCACTTAAACAACGGTTAGGTAATATCCGAAAATTCTCGGGCTACACGGAAAAAGTAAAAAAAGTTCATTCTTTCTTTTCTCTCTCTCTCTCTCTAATCATTTCATATATTTTTCCCGAAAAAATAAAACTTTCCCCAACACTCAACGTAATTTGAGCGATTTTATTTTATATTGTCTACATTAATGTTATATATTAGATTACAGTATTATTTTATAAAATAAATTGTTAAATCAAGATTATACTTTTATATATTACACTTTTAAGGACACATGGGTGACCTGGTGGTCTAGGGGGTAAGGTGTTGGACTTCTGTGCTGGGGTCCGGGGTTCAATCCTAGGTCCCATCACAGATTTATCTGATTGCCAAACCCTTCCTTCACCTTTGACCAGACATCTTGTGAATATGGGGAATGCCAGGCCTCCACCGTGGTTCGGATCCCACGTTAAACTGTAGGTCCTCCTTTTCATCTCACAATTACCCTACCATTACACATTAGCGTAAGTGTGTATAGCCCGAACGGGTAGTAAGACGCGGTGCTAATAATAATTTTAACTTACATGATGGTCGTTGAGTAAATGTCTACGCCAATATTATGGCAATGGTATAGAAATTACTTTAAAAAGATTTTTACAAGTATTTTAAATTACTTTGTTGAATGTTAATTCGCTGATATCATTTCTATTACATCTGCTCACACTACTCTCTCAACCGAGAGAGAGAGAGAAAGAGAGAGTTTCTAATAGAGAGGGGTGAGGGGGCGGGAAATGGATCTCTGTAATCCAAACGTCGACTTACATGCTCCCGCCAAATAAGTGGTTCTAATCCCAAACCATGTTACATAATGATAGAGGCCCGAGTTTCCAATGATGAAGAAAATAATCACTCCCCGTGTGGAATTCGATCTCAGTCCTCCGTAAAGGTTGCAGTTTCTCTGTATGATTGAACTCTTATGGACAAGGTTTCAAAACTAACGCGAAACAATTTCTTACGTCACTGATTCCACACAGTAAATTGGCATATCAGTTGGAATGAGGTAGTTGTAATGTGAACTGTACACGCTTGTACAAAACTGTCTCTCGCGTTTACTTTGGTAAAATACAGTAGCACCGTGGGTTCTTTGGTGCTGACTGACAGCTCACAGCTGAATTCTGACAGTCAACATTTAGATATATACAGTAGCCCCGTGGCTTCTTTGGTGCTGACTGACAGCTCACAGCTGACTTCTGACAGTCAAACATTGAGATATATACAGTAGCCCCATGGCTTATTTGGTGCTGACTGACAGCTCACAGCTGACTTCTGACAGTCAACATTGAGATATATACAGTAGCCCCGTGGCTTCTTTGGTGCTGACTGACAGCTCACAGCTGACTTCTGACAGTAAATATTTAGGTATAAACCTAAATTTTTTCGGTCAGAAGTGACAGCTGCTAAACACATGTTTTTGCAGAACATATGGTTCTGCGTAGGGATACATAATTTGGTCTGGTAAATTTTCAAAGCCTGTCAGCTGTGAGCTGTCAGTCAGCACCAAAGAAGCCATGGGGCTACTGTAGTTTGTGTATCCACCCAAACTAATTGCCCTCCCTTGGCTCAGTCAGGCATAACCGAAAAATGTATCATTTGTGAAATGGGGTCTTTATTTTTCACAGAGATGAAAAATCGGCGTAATACTGGAGGTTGTGTCAGATAGATAAACAAGATAGTTTGTAAATTGCGTGCTGAATAATCAGTGGGTTCATAAAGAGCACATTATATTCAAAACTTGTAAAGTTTCATCTCCAAATCCATGAATATTGTTTAGCTCATCAAATCTTGTGTAAATTCTGGTTAACACTTAACAGCTAATTCAGTTATGAAGCTTTTGGTAACAGCAATAGTAGGGTGAATTTTGAATAAAGGTTTACCTGGAAACCACATTGTGAAAAACAACCCCATTGACTCTAGGTAGGAGTTAGCCCCGAGCTTCCGGACCAAAGTCAGACATTTTGACCCATCGACTAAGATGAGTAGAACTTCAAGCAGAACGGTCGCACCGATGAGGCGAAAGAAAATCTTGTGATTGGCTTAGAGATCGTCACGTGACCGCCACTCCCACCCGTCTCTTTTCCGCGCTTGTTTTTCGACTAAAGTGTGAATACACCATAGTAACCCTTTGAAACGTAAATAGCTTTTCTTTTTTATCAAATATTCTAAGAAACACGCTAGCCAAGAGATTGACTTGGTCTTTATCTTGTAGAAAGTCAATAACTTTTTCTTGAAATTCTAACATTTGGGGCACAATAACATTTTTGTTGTCAAGTTAATATCTCCATCGGCAAGCATGCGGATCGAATTCTAGGCTAGTCTAGCCTGGATTATCCGTGATGGGGAGGTCGAGGTGCAAGACTCGGTCGGGTGTACTAAGGGTGTTTTTTTCATAAATGGTGTCCCACTATTCTTTAACGCAAATTTAGGCACACTCCCTCTGACTTTCACCTATATCCCAGAACCACAAGCGCAACTAGACTACGTATGGCGCGGACAAATAGTAAGACGGAGAAAAATCAAAACGACAATATATAAGCTATAGTCAAAATAAAATTATTTTTAACATAAAATTTTGAAAATAACAACATTAGCACTTAAAGGCGCGTTTTAGTACAGGAACTTTATGTTCATATTTAGTTTAAAATTAATTTAAGATATATTTTAAAATATTGACATCGTACGTTAACATAACGTAATAATTTTCGTGGAATACTCATATACCCCTAGATCACAAATAATATAAATAAAAGCTTAAAACAATCTAAACACAACTTATAATATTGAGCACTGAACATGAATTCGACTGCGTGGGCTAAATTTTAAGACCAGATTTACAACTTAATATTCAAAAGATATATTTATTTACACATTAAAATTATATCTAAAGTATTTTTCAACTGTGAAAAGGGCTAAAAAAAAACTTAATATCTCAGATGTTTCCCCTTACCAATATATATTTCCGTGCACCACTGTTTAAATAAAACTATCTAGCTTGATTTTTCGTTTAGTTTCTGTAGACTGTAGGCCTATTACAGCAGCTGTATTGAAAACGCTTCTGCTTAGTCGGTTTTATTTATAGTACTTTTTTTTAAATTTCTATACTACTGTTAAAGATTATGTTCTCGAGTTTAAAAACGTAAAACTATATTTGAGTAAAGCGATGAAAACGTACATAAGCGGTAACATATTTCAAGCACCGTAATCCGGAGTTGAGATAGTCTCTCCTCTCTACCTAGCGATATCTGGGTCAGCAGCCCTTCGGGGTGAAAGGAGTTGGTAGAGGTGGGGAGGGGGGGGTGGAGGGGGGCATTAATACACATTGTAAAAAATTGTTCAATATAAACTAGTAAAATATAGTTTGATCTATTTATTTTGCTCATCAGATCTCAATGTCCTCCTCATGGACAGTTTGTAGCCGCTATAAAACTCGATGAAATATCTTTCAAATGATGGAACGACGATAATAAAGTTTGCGATGCAGCAGTAGACCCCTCCTCCCCCTAACCCCCGCTCCCCCCCTGAGCGGGAATTAAACGTTCTCCAAATAACAGTGTTCACACACGACTCCGACAGTAATTACTACATTGCCGGGGCAGCCGCTTTAAGGGGGTGATGCGCAAAGATGACTGCAATATACCTCTTTACAGCGTTTGAAGGATAACTTAGTTTAAACGACGTTGCTTTCTTGGTGATCTCGGAGCTATTCTTCAAGATGGGTTGCAGCTTAACTTGATGCACTTTAGCACTCTTTTTTTTAAGAACTATCATTCATAGACGCTAATGCATTAAATGGAAAAAAAAGGAAGGAAATGAATAGTTTACTCTTGTAGGCGTCTTATTTGTTTTCTGATAGCACTTACCCTCTTCTTCTGACGAGTATAGACACACTCACTCTACTAATTGAGCCTGGACAGCATCGACTTACATTTTTTTAAACTTGTTTACTATTTTGGATATAAATATGCTTCCACGGACTTTTTTAATCTACATCCTGACAGGAAGATTCCTACATGCCATTTTTGTGAATGAACCAAATAGCCTAGGTTATAGACAATTTTTTTAAATATGCATTTACTTAAAAAAAACTACGTCAAGATTTGTTTTTTAAATCGACAACGTAAGATTAGAACTATTTAAGAATTTGTGGTTTTTGTTTCAATGTTATACGTTTACAATCCACCGAATAAAACGTAAATACATTAACATGGGAAATCTTAGTCTTTAATTGCCGCTACGTCACAGGTAGGCAAATGTCTAGTGTTATAAGTACCAAGGAAGTTTATGTAAGACATGTTGGGCTGTCAACACAAATAACATCAGTGTATTTTGTGGATGTACCCTACATTGTGTAGTGTAGTGCTAAATGAGTAGTAACTAAAAGATACCGATAAGATATCGATAAAAAAAAAGCAGGTAGGCGACGCCAAGTTGGAGGGTAGTTTTGATTGTAAGCATCTTGCTTTCAAATAACTTACATCAAAATGATTCGAGTTGAATTTAGAAGCGGGGAGGTTATTAATCTTTACTCTGGCCCGGAAGAATGTGGCATTAATCTTCGCTTGGCTATCCATCGGTGTATGCCCCTTTACGCCCCCCCCCTGTTTGCCCCCCTTATAACCAATTGATATCACACTCAAGGACAATACTGATGTGGTCTTATAAATCCCCCTATTCTTATTTTATATTGGATAGTATCCGAAAGGGAGTACATCCAGTAATTGTACTAGGACGTACGGATAACAAAAAGTCAAATTTTAAAATACTATCGTCTTAACAATACGTATGATTTTAAGTTGGTTTTTTTGGGGGCAATTTTTTATAGATCACACAATGAAAATAGTTCATTGGCTATGTCAATTATATGACTCAAAGTTGTGTAAGGATTATAAATAATTTGTAACATAACAAATGAGATTACTAGAGTGTGTTTTAATTAGTAATATTATAGTAGGATATTGATAGGAATAGCACTTGAGAAAATTCAAACAGATTTATTTTACGCTCAACATCAATTACATTTTATTTTGATATAATTAATATCAGTATTGATAATATCTATCTATCAGAGTGATGCCTTCAAATATCACATTACTGAAACCCACGTATGCATATGTAAAAATTATTATTGTAACATTTACAAGTATCAGACTGTACATTTAATACCAAATATAAGGCAGATGGGAAACCCTTAGCGATTAATCATAAATGGAAAACAATTCCTAGTTCCCTCAGTCGAGATTCGAGCCTTGACCCTCATAACCACGCAAGTACAAGTTCCTCAAACAGCAAGAACACACAGTTCCATTCGTGCGTGTCGTGGATTCCGTCCCCCCGTCCCCCCCTTAAACATCGACCCCCGCACGTCAGGTGGCCCTTAGAGAGCGCGCAGAGAGCTAACAAGCAGCCGGCTGGACGGAAATTGTTGTTATTTTCACCGCTCTGGTGTGGACATTAAGGTAGTGGGGTAGCCGAGCATTAACGATAATCAGACGTTACCTTCCCGGTCACGATCTGGAAGTACTGCAAGTACACGTCGAGGGGATATCAGGAGACAAGTAGGGCGAGGAGGTTATGACGTGCCAAATTAAGGGAAACCGACCGTGTTTTGTTATAATTGCTGCTAGGAGTGCGTTCAGATCACAACTTCCCAGGCAATAATAAATAGCAGGCTAACTTTTAAGCTAGTGTATTTTAGTTTTATGGTCCCATGGTATAAGGCAGGCGTCACGTCTGTGAGTGGTGGGGGTCAAAGGGGGCATTTGTCCTGGGCCTTACATTTCAAGGGGCCACATTTCTCTCGCAAATTATTAAATAAACTACAGTTATTATTCTAAATTTCGCATCAAATAGTCTACAGATAATTAACAGTAATAAGTATTTGCTTAGTGATAGGATTCCATTCCAGAATCCTGAAAACCTTAACTTTATGTAATTTAAGATTTACGTTATTCAAGTAATGTACTGCACAGGACAGTAGAATACACCACCATTGTTCTACCGGTGTCGGTCTACAGAAAACTAACAGTGCAATGGTGCAAAGAGGAATAGGATTGATTGTTTGCATTTAATAAATTACAGTCATTTAATGGGTTTGATCAATATTCAATAAAACATGATAAATTATTAAGTAACATAAGTACCGAGTACGTATCAATATTATTATTATTATTATAACGGCTTAGTGCTAAAACTGAAACACTACCGTACAAAGGGGAAAGGGGGGCGGGGCTCAGATTAGTTTGCACTGGGTCCTTACAATTTCTTAAAACGGCCCTTGTCTAAGGCTTTGCTCTCTCAATTGACTGGATTACCATTGACAGAGAGTTCGATGTTCAAATCCTGGTCGGATGTATTGAGGGTATCAAATATCATATTATTTTCGTGTTTTTTTTAATGTTAGTTGATAGTAGAAGGGGGCTGCACCAAACTTCTACCCCCCAACAAAAAGCGAGGGTAACGGTTATGGGGTCGGGATTAAAATCATTGGTGGCAGACGATATTTATTTTATTTTTTTAACAAAAAGGTTTGAGAAATCTATTTAATTGACATTTATAGCATTCTCGACCATTTAAAATCTCTTAAAGAACAAAGTTTTTAACTATCCGTCATTCCCACAGACGTGCTGATGACCGACGACCGAGGAGTGGTATACAACCCCCACCATAGTCATCCCTCCCACCACCAGCACCACCACCACAACCACCACCAGGTCAACTCCTACGTCAGCCATTCGGAGGAGGAAGACCTTATTCTTGACGACGGAGTCACCGACAACGGCGTGGTGGACGCCCGCGAGTTCGACAAGTACCTCAAATACTCGTCAGTGTCGCAACAAGCGCAGCAGCACCATCACGAGGTAACCGAGAAAGATGATGTGCTAATTATGACGCACTTAATTATAAAGATGACTCTTAGCATGGAACCCCAAAAATATACTATTTTTAATTTCGGAAAATATATTAATTAAATAACAAATTACAATAGAATGCGATTTTATTGGTGTTAATATTTGTATTAATCCTCCGTATGTGCTTTAGATGATTAAATATGATTAAAAGTTTAAAATTACATCTCTATTTTTTAAATAACATATGTTGATATGAACATATTGGTTAAAGAGCAATATTATTTTAATTAACTAGAACCAATTATTTATTGTGAGGGATTAAATAGCAAAGCTATTATATTTGTTAATTATGGTTATAGTCATAACTAAATATCATATTATTTACGCATGTCCATCACAGACTCTCCCTTAAAATATGAGTGAAGAATGACTCTGGGCACGGGACTATTCCTGGATAACTCACTGGTTAGAGCTTTGGAGAACTAACCCAAAAAGGTCCTGGGCTCGATTCCCATGTTCACGTGTAATTTTTCAATATAAATAATAAAGTGATTTATTTATATTTGGAATTAAAATTTTGTAGAAAGGTATAGTTAAAAGAGACACTTTAAAAAACTTAAAACTTATTTGTTTTATCAAACCCTCCCCCCCCCCCATTTAAAAAAAATCAATTTCATTTAAATACTAAGGATTTAGCTTAATACAGTCAATTGTGTTTCAAAATGTTAAGTATTAGCCTACTCCAGGATTAATACTATTTTATTTTTAGCACCGCGTCTTACTAGATTAATGTAAATACCGTCTACATATTAACTAGTTAGAGTATAGTATTGATTTGGTTTATTATATTTAAATTTCCTGCCACTAAAATAATCCCTCTAGTTAGTCATTAAATAAAATATTATACTTAAGGCAGGGGCAAAAGTTAAAAATCAAAATAACATGAGTAATAAATTATTTGTTTATAATCTTAATAATAGGATATATTTAGATTACTAGTTGAACACTCCCTCATCATAAAAATTTACTATTCAAAACTATGGGCCAGTTTCATAGTCAAATTTAGTACGCCTCAAGTGCGGCGCTACACTAAGTACATGACGACACCTACCTAAACCAGAATGGAATGGGCCAGTTTCTTATGCGAGAGCGGCCCATTCCATTCGAGTTTAGGTAGGTGTCGTCTTGTATTTAGTGTAGCGCCGCACTTGAGGCGTACTAAATTTGACTATGAAACTGGCCCTACGTGATATATTTTCATACTGGTTTTTACACCGGACAAGACTTAAACATTTGCACTAACAAAGCTCTTAGATTTCTTAATGCACTTCTATTCCCACATATTCCCTAATAGAGCCACTAGCTCATGACACTAAACATTGATTTAGCAATTAAGGTTCAATACCTTTGTGGTAAGTCACGGCGCTTTTTTTTGTAGAACATATCCTACTATATAATATAATAAACAGCATCCTAAGAAGGGTTTATCCCTACCCTAGGATTTATTTCCACTATAGCACTACGATAAAGCCGACAATACTACATGTTTATGGAGCGTTTTAGCCTAGTTACAAAAATAATAATAATAAAATTGGTATTGCTCTTACAAACATAACGTATATTCCATTCACGGTAGGAATTGTTTTCTGAAAAGCCTTTTTCCCTACCATAAATCTACTATATAGTAGGATATTGGTAGGAAAAAAGACTTTTCAGAGAGTAATTCCTACCGTGAATGGAATATATAAGCAATAATAAATTTCAGATGATTGGTTGTCGAAACAAACTTAAATATTTGCTATAGAATCCAAACGTCACATTAAATTATAATGATTTAAATGAAGTAGACCAAATAGCTGAGCTGGTAGAACTACAGGCACAATCAATATTAAGGTATTTCTTTACATATATTTTTCCCCTAGTCCTTTCAATATCGTGCCCACTTCGTGCGTTTTTAAGCCTATAGGATCAACTTAGTCCCATTCACAAGAACTTTATTTTATTAGCTCAATCAGATGCGAGACCATCTTGACAATTTTAGGTATAATTTTCGAGTCTGCCAGCACACATTTATAAAAAAAAATCAATATGCTTTTTTGGTTTGTTACTCCCACTTGTCATTGAGTTTATTATTGTTGAATAAAATAGGTTAAATTATCTTGAAAAATATTGCATCCACAATTGTACACTCCATTTAACATGTAAGGTAGCAAACTTATTTTGCACGTTTCCACCATGGCACAACTCATGAGGAAGGGCCATAGTGCAATCCGTCAATTAGATACCGCGACCATTCGAGATAAATTAGGTGTACCTTAAACAATGGAAAAGTTGATCATTTTCCACAAACTAAAATATAGTATCGGAAACGCGACACTTGATAACTCGACATTCCGTGTAACTCGACACGTGCACACAGTTGTTGGCGCTAGTCATCACAATCCAAGGTCATTCAACTGTATAACCTCTCAGTTTGTTTGTGTAACTTGAGTGGAACAGTCATAATGTAGTGTTTTTATAAGTGCTGTGTTTGTTAGCTTTCCAATTCAGTAAAGGGTTATTCAAATCAATACAATATAATATGTACAGTACTGTACTGCATTTCTGTATATTACACATATGTATATACACCATTATATTAACACGTAATATATTGTACTGTACGTATATTACTGTTACTGTACCGTACAATACTACAATACAGTACTATACCTATTATATTCGATACTGTACTGTGATTTATCCTTGTTTAGTTAACATGACATAGTAAACTTGCATCTTATGCGAGTTCATTCGTAAAACTCGACATTTCAATAACTCGACATCATCTCAGTTCACATTATGTCGAGTTTCCGAGACTACTGTAAAAACTATGTTTCGATCTAATTGGTGTCATGTCGCAGCAAAGTTTTTAAACGACATTTGACGAGTCTATTTCTCTGATATCAACAGGCTACAGGAGGCAGTGGAGGAGAAGACTCTACCATGGACTCGAACCACAATTACCACCAGCACCACGCAGCCCATCATCAGAACCAACACCAACAACAACAGCAACAGCAGATTTATCAACATTACACTCACCACAGTGCGCTAGACCTCGTGGCGCACCAATCCATGTACAAGACGGACCCTCACGTGACCGCCGCGCATGCGCAGCACCAAGCGGCCATCAACGCAGCGCATGCGCACCAACAAGCCATGGCCTACGGTGGCGGCGGCGTAGTAGAGGCTACGCAGTCACAGCTAGAATATGGTGACGGTGAAGGTCAGGTACATATCAAGACGGAAGACGACTTCAGCGTCATATTAGCTGACGTAAGGAAGACCTGCTATAGCAGTTGACTCTTGTAATGACCGGCACTAGAGGTTTTAAATATATATAACCAAATTAAAAAGTACTTTTAGAACAAAATCCACTTTGGGGAAAATACATTTTGGAATGAGTATACATATTGTACAGCACAGCTCGATTACGAAGCATACCTCTCATTCCACTGCTTTTACACCTTTTTAAATTTTAAATTATGTACAAATTCTTAATTAATTTTCGAGACATACGTTAAGTATTGGTGTAAAAAAAGCCTTAGATATTATGTGTTCAGTTAAGAGAAACCCAATAAGCAACATTTTTTTCAAATAGGACTAAAAATAGACGCTTGGAAAATAGTTAAATTTCAATACGTTCACATGTGAAAATATTATGCTAAATTTTACTCTTATTGTTTAGTTAAATTGATTACCGAAATGACTAAATTATATTCGTCCGTCATTATGTTTGACGAAAATATTCTCAAATGTGTAAGAAACGCGTATAATGCTCTACAAACGGAAATAAATAAATCTATGTTCGAGCTACAACTTGAAGACTTAACAAACAAGACTTGTTTTAAATTTCATGATTGATACAAGACTTTACGTTATAAACAATCACCCATAATGCTAACGATTCAATTTGTATTCTGTTTATATTCCCAATATGAACGTTCATTACCCAACAATGTGAATGGGATGAACTGGAACCTTAATTTGAACAGGGAGCAAGCACTCCTTGCTATCTGTTGTGATGGCAAATAAAACTTTAAATAGGATATTAAAGAGAAAAATAAATAATAATTCAATTAACGAGAATTGACATGGGTTGCTATTTTTAGTGATTTTTTTTTATTTCGTGCTTGCAAGAAAATGAATCGTCATCAACGCCTAATATTCCTATTTAAAAATAATTCGTGTAAATATAGCTTAGCACCGACTGAAATAATGTATTCCTGAATTGATTTATCCAAGATTTGGGTAGACAGTACTTGCATAGTAATAAAAGGCTAAATCAGGAGATATTAAAAATAAAAATGAGTGTCTTGCTCTAAGAGTCCTGGTGTAACAAATCCAGTGTGAAGGCGCTCCTAACTGTCCTATATTTCAGTGTTTCTAACTCCTGAAACTTGACTCAGGAAACTTTAGTTGCTCAATACACTAAAGTCTGGTCCTTTTTTTTCTTTCTCTAGTATTTTATTTCTCTTGGTCCTTGGCCAATCAATTGCCTCTTGCTACCAAATCACAAGCACACTAATTGCATATTATAATGAAGGAAATACATTATTGACCCGTGAGAGATTAGATAGGTTAACAAATGCTTTTGACAAGTGCTAAAACTAAAGATTTCAGTTTGCTTTCAGTGCAGACAACAACAAAAATCTATTTTCAAATTATTCCCGCTTATTTTTCTTCAACTAGGTTCTTAATTAAATTACACAATGTGTCTTAACTAAAGATTTTACCATGAGCGTTCTACAAATTAAAGAGTTTTCAATTATATCGTTGATATTTGATAATATTGTAATTAATTTTTATGCTGTGGATAAAAGAAAATGCAAATTTATTTTGGCATTGCCGATGTTCCTATTTTGAAAAATGTGTTATTATTTGAAACGTTAAATCGTAAATAGCATACAAGTGGAACAACGAATATTAAATAATCCATTATATAAACTATTTGTGTGTCGTTGAGTAATATGTTTTAGTCAAAGGTTAGCTTCAGATTAAGTTAAATTTTTTACACATTCCATTATGTTATAGCTTCCCACATATCAATTTGTGTTCAAATGAGATTAGTGTGTCTCAGCTGTACGTCTGAATATTTTTAATTGCTTAGATAATACATATTGTCTACTTCATTTACATCTCAAAACATTCTAATTACACACAGAGAATAAAATCGTAATAGAATGAAAAATATTTTTTAAAAGTACACACAATATACTTTCTATAGATGTTGAACACAATAAATTGTGGTGGAAATATTTTTCAACTCGAATCTTTTATAAATAAACATTTACTTTAATGAATAATCTCACTGAAATGTGACAATATCAAAGATTCCATTTTGTAAATTGTATTCAAAGCTATTACGAAATATTCTCAACTTGTTGATAAGCTTTGACAATGTCTTTTGAAAGCTCGATGAGAAATAATATTATTGACTTTAAAGCGGTAGCGTTTTGGGTTTTATTTTATTGTAATTTAGTTTTGAATGTAGATAATATTTCCTATTTGTGTAAAGGCCCAAGGATTATGTCACAATATGTTTTCAACTTTAGTGGATCCATAAAAGAATGAGAACACTTAAGTTGTTAATTAAACCCGATATGGAGAGCAAGTGATATGAAAGTAGTTGAGTAAACTATACATTTTTGCTGTTGTAAAAATAAAATTATTTTATCATCTTTTATAAAATGTAAATAAATATTAATATAAAATATGTATATTAATTTACCAATATTAAAGTGCCTTAGCGTTTACAAAATTATTATTGGTGATATCAATGTTAAATTAGTTTTTCATTGTCATGTACATTATTCAAATAGGGTGAGCAGTTATTAAGTAAGTCATACATCAGACTATTTACTCCAAAATTTCACGTGGAATTAAATTTTAAAACTATATATATTTTTCCAGGCAAATAAAGCTTCATATCAAATAATAATACTTAGACAATTCATCAACTTGGTAACAGTATTTTTAAATTTTCACTGTTTTAAAAAGTAAGTCTAAAATTAGAAATATTAATACGCCGAGCTTATTTTTTTAAATAAAAAATTCATTAACTTAAATGTAAGAACGGCTATTATTGTGATTATGCGTTCAATAAAATATATTTAAAGAAACAACATATTTTATAATGATGAGACTATTTTTAATTACAAATGATTTTTATTATTTTGGTAATAATATGCTAGTGATGGCAATAAGAATGATATTGAATATTTACTGTGAAAAAAATAAATGAAAAGTGTTTGATGTACCAAATGCCAAATTGTATATGACTTATTATTTCGTTCATGTATCCTAATATCGTTAAGTGTTATAGATAATAATTATTATTGTATGTAAATACAAAACATATATTTTCTGAGATATCACTATGTATATTGTAATTATATTTAAAACAAAAGAGTGAATAAGAATGTTTTGGAAAAAAGTATGAAAGATTAATAAAAAAAAATCACTTTTATTCATTTATAATCCCAATCAAACCATTATATCACTAAATTATATTAATGTTGTTCATAAAATTGTTTGTATATATTATTATCCAAGAATTTTGGAACATTTCAAACATTAATTTAAATAAAGTTTTAGTATATACAGCAAAATAAAAAACAATATATAAGTATATTTCCTATTTATCCTACAAGCTGTCCTTATCTCACCAATTCAAAATATTCTACAGATTTATATCAAAATAAGTTTTCGTGACTACATTGTATGGGTCATTTAAACTAAAATAAACTTGCACAAATTTAAGGGCTTAAAGCTAGGTTAATTTTGAGGATATTCACACGACAATATGGGGAATTTTTAAAAATCTAAATATTAAAACCCATCACATTTCACCAGACTGGGATTTGAAGTTTAACGTACCGATTGGGACATTATTATTAATATAATAATATATAATATTTAGCACCGCGTCTTACTACCCGTTCGGGTTATACGCTTTTAAGTACTAATTACTCTAATGGATTAAGAATTGGGAAGGTTGAGATAGAGGAAGTGAGCCCGCATTTGAGTGGAGGGAGAGTGGAAAACCATTTAGGAAAAACCACCCCCAATTCACCCGACCGAGATTCGAACCTCGATCTCCCCGTCCTCAGCAGTCGAGCTCACATTATTATTAGTAGTAGTAGTATTTAGCGGTATTAATATTATATATAAAGAAGTGACATCTGCAAAAAAAAACTTGAGGTAATAATACATTAAGGTAGTTTAAGTAACTTTTATACCTGTTGGATAATTCCCTTGATACAAGTTTATATTGAGAAAGATTTAAAGAATAAAAGCACATCAGTAAGCTGAATGCTGCTTTCCATAAGTATTGACCGTGTGAATGTAGTCTTTATTTATATACCAAGTTCAAGAAAATGTCGTACTATAAGTAATTTGTCTAATACCTTAGATAAGACATTTTAGGAATTTATAAAATACATAATTCAAAAATTACATTAGTTGTATCGAATTGGCTCTAGTTTGGAATACCCCTCAAATTATTATTTAACCCCATTATGACCTGCAACTTCTGACATATGCAGCTGAGTTAGCTCTGTCATTTAACTCTTTAACATTGTTTTTATCGAAACCTGTAATCCTGTAATCTTATCATTAATATTATTTTGCAAATTTATACATTGCATATAATAACATGATGAGTATTTATTTTTTGCAGATAAATATGATTTTTTTTTCACGAAGAGGCTGCTTGATCAATTCTAATGCATTCTGCAACTTTTTTTGCGAATGAACTCTGCTAAAACAAATGGAAAACGTCACTAGCTTTGTAAAGCAGCCATATCTTGCTTATTTCTAAATGAAGCTTGTAGTCCTGTGTTGCCTACGACAGTGTAAAAATGGACGAAGGAAAGGTTTTAAGCTAAGGTGAGCCCATTTTGGGGAAAAAGGTGCAAAACAATCAGGAGTATCGTTTGTTTTGTGATGTGAATGGGAAAGGCTTCAATCGCCACAAGAAACATAAGTGGGAGCATACTGATTTGATATCCACAAGGCGACCTGTGTCCCACAGAGAAGACGTTCCCATACTCATTGCCTGACCTTCCATTGTCAGATGTTGAGGAAATATAGGATTTAAAGTATAACACATGTAGTACCAGCAGAAGCGAATCCGTTTAACGCCTGAGCAATTTTCCTAAAAAGAGCTCAATGATCTGATATTGGACCTCAGTCTTTCAAAGCAAGCATTTGATATTATAGCACCCAAGATAAAAGAAGAGAATCTTATCAAGCCGGAAGCTAAATTAAGAGCGTATCAAATTAAAAGATGAGAAAATTCTTACATATTAATGCCAAGAGAAAAAAACTTGTATGTTGCAATTAACTTTCCCGGATTTCTTCTCCAAATGGAACTACCGGAATATCGACCGCAGTTTGGTGGGGTTTTTTTTTTTAGATAGCTCCACCAGACGCTTTAAGAGAAAGAAGCCTCAAAACAGCCAACTGGTATTTGAGCCCCAAACTGCTTGGCACTTGAAAACCAGACCAAACGTGTAAGTTACTGACTGATGCCTTTGTTCATGTGCCTCCTTTTGGGCCATGTTTGTTTTATTAAGCTCACCTCAAACATGGCATTCGCCTGAAATTTTCACCAATCTCAGCAGGTATCATCTATCTATTATAATAAAAGGAAGTGTTTGTTTGTTCGTTTTTGTGCGATGCCCAGCCAAATCTACTGCACGCAGAGATCTGAAATTTTTAACATAGGTGGACGGAAGGGGGTTCGAATGCACCTCAAAGCTGGATTTTTAATATTTTAATTAGGCTATTTTTAACAAATTTTTGTTGGCGAATGGGCAACACCATGCGGGATTGCTAGTCCAGTGATAATTATTTAATAGTGCGGCAGCTTACACTATATTACTAAACACTACACTTTGCGCCATTATAAATATCTTTCCCCTTGCCGAAATGGTATTCTGTTCGACTTTATCGTAAAGTTTGGGGCTGGTTTTTGTAGATCATATCTAAAGATTTTTTTTTAAAATGTGTCAGTCGCTAACCAAAAGGAGATGAATACTTTTATTAATAACAAAAATAGATCACGAACAACCTTTTTTTGTCTGTTCTAAACAAAATAAAAGGCAACATGTTACTTCATTAAAGATCCTATTCATAGTAATAATGAGTCTAATAAAGATCATAATAGTCTGTGCCGGTGGGCACATGGTCTAAACATCTAGCTTACTCTGTTTGGTTTGCCAGTAACTGGGAGGTTAGGGTTCGAATATTGGCCGGGTGTAATTAGGGTGTTTTCCCCTGAATCCTGTCACACTCTCCCTCCACGTAGGTGCGGGTACAGTCATTCTAAAAATTCTACCTTCCCCAATCCTAATACATTATAGTAATTAAGGAATGAGTATGGCCTGAACGGATAGGCTTACTAAGTCACGGCGAAAAAAAATAATTATAATACAGCATTTTAATTTGAACCGAGATTGTTCCTGACTTATATTTATTAGAACAGGACAACAGATATATTTTCGTCGACCTCGGTGATCTTGGGGTAAAGTGCTCACCTCAGGGCCCTGTGTTCCTGGGTTCAAGCCCCGCCGGTGTCAACGGATTTTTCTTGAGCGATCAAAATTCTTAACACAACTCCCTTCATAGTAAAAGTAAAGCAGTCGGTCCTATGGCGATTGTGGCATGTAATAAAACCCTGCAAGATAAGTGAAAATACCTTTTACGGCAAAATTGGTGGGCCCTTTCGAGTTGGTTCATAGAAACTATCGGGTGCTGATATAATTAAATCAGTTTAGAAAGTGCACGTTAAATACTTCAAATAAATAATTATGTTTTCCCATTAAGGAAAAAAACGTAGTGACCTCACACTCAAAACCCAAATTAAATATACACTTGTCTCGAACAAAGTGTGAAACAGAAAAAAAAAAGAATCCAACTACATATCAGTCAACCGAAACTTTGGCCCCCCTCCCCCCCCAAAAAAAAGATCACACACAAAAACCTTTAAATGCTCAAGTGAAAATTTATACCTCTTATAAATAAAGTTATATTTCTCATAATGCCCCTGAAGCAAAATTAAAAAAAAAACTTTCCATCTTCTAATATATGGCCTGTAATGTTTCAATGTTGTCTTAATTAGGAGTAAAAAATATAGATTTATTAATTATACTCTATACTGAAAAGAAATCCGCCTGAGATCGTAGCACGGATTATAACCCTTGAGAGAGTAATAATTTATATTAGCCGCTCAGGCGTGCGCATTCGTGCCATACATAAACAAAACAACATCGGACTATTGGAGCCACAATCGTGCGGTTACTTCCTATTCTTTTATTGCTCCGATATATCGATAACGATCGATATTTTAGTACCAGCACGCACACATGAAGCTATGCGGTCTCTTTTTAGGGGGCGGAGAGGGTTGATAACATTTCCAAGAACCATGACTTAAGTGCAATTTTTTTTTTCAATGCACAAAACAAATTTTTTAACTTTTACCAGGATTTCCACGGACTTGGCATTATTATTAATTAATTTGTAACTTTCAAATTTGAATTTCGAATATGACAAGCTTGGTTGTAAATGAATTCAAACACAACTTTTACCCTAGTCTTTTTTTAGTATGCACTGCGTCTTATTACCCGTCCAGGCTATTCGAATATTTACACCAATGAGGTAGGGATTAGAAAGGTAAAAGTTTACCCGATGTGTACCCGAATTTGCATGGAGGGAGAGTGATAAATCATTCATGAAAACCACCTTCAGTGTATCCTACTGGGTTACGAGCTCTGACCTCCCCGTCATCGGTAAACCAGACAATACGAGACTAGCTCATTTCTCCTGGTACCCACCGGTAAGTGTTTTTAAGTAACTAAAGTAGCCCCAAGGCTTCTTTGGTGCTAAGTGACAGCTCGCAGCTGACAGCTGACGGTTTTGAAAAGTTACCAAACCAAATTATGTATCCCTACGCCGAACTATATGATCTGCAAAGACATGTGTCTAGCAGCTGTCACTTCTGAGAGTCAAAATTTAGGTATATATCTAATACCTATACCAATACCTATATACCTGTATGTTTTAAGTTTTTTAAAAAAGGTTGAAATGTAAAAACAAAAGCTAAAGACGGAAAACCAATCAGAGAGTAATATTTATGTTTTTGTTGTTTATGGGTATTTACTGCGAGATAAGTTTTTTCTTGTATCACCGCGTCTTACTTTCTGTTTGGGTTATCATATAATATGATAATTATGATAATTACTCTAACGGGGTAAGGATGAATATGAAAGCATTTCAGGGGTTATCTACCCGCATATTTCTGGAAAGGAGAGTGTGAAACCATTTAGGGGAAACCACCCTCAATACACCTAACCGGTATTCGAACTCCGATATCCTCGTCATCAACAGGTCAGTATATAAAGAGTGTGATGCCTTAGACCATTCAGACACTGAAACTAAGTAAATCGTCAATCCTATTTTATTTATCGTGTTTATAAGGAACCATTTCTGTGGCCGCATGGTCTAAGGCGCTACTCTTGTACTCTTGCAACAGACTAAACCGACATTGAAAGAAGGGGGGGGGGGTCGNAGGGGGGGGGGGTCGTGGTTCGATCTCGATCAGGTGCACTAAGGTTGGTTTTCCTAAATGGCTTCCCACTCTTTATCTACACAAATACGGGTACACTTCCTCTAAATTCAACTTTTCCTATCCCTAACTCATTAGCGTAATTAATACACAGACGTACAGCCCGAATGGGTAGTAGGATGTGGTGCTAAAAATAAAATAAAAATACAGACGCTAGGGCTGAGCCCTATTTGTTGGTCAATTTAGTTATCATTTTTATTGAAATTGAAACATTGATAATGTCAGTCCTAATAAACCAATCAAATTAGTAGACTATTTTTATGCTCTATAAGTTATCACAATATGGCTGTGGTTTTATCGAGAAGTCGTATTTATTTTCAGCGCTAAGGATTGTGTCTTCACAAACAGTTATATAAAAGTTAACACTTACATTTATTTTAAAATAACACCTAGATTTAACAAAGGAGAGGGTGACCTGGCGGTCTAGGGGTAAGGTGTCAGACTTCTGTGCTGGCGGCCGGGGTTCAATCCTCGGTCCCGGCAAAGATTTATCTGGTTACCAAACCCTTCCTTCACCTCTGACAAGACATCTTGTGAATGTGAGGAATGCCAGGCCTCCACCGTGGTTCGGATTCCACGTTAAACTGTAGGTCCTTCATTTCATCTCNTGCAGGTCCTCCATTTCATCTCACAATCACCCTAACATTACACATTAGCGTAAGTGCGTATAACCCGAACGGGTAGTAAGACGCGGTGCTAATAATAATAATAATAATAATAACAAAGGAGAGAGCGGCCCATTTGACTCCATTATGACCAACTGTGTTATGGGTATTTTATTTTAAAAAGCCCATCATCGTATCTTTACAGACGTTATTGTTATTTTGTTATTTTCTTTGCACCACGTCTTACTACCCGTTCGGGTTATACGGATAAGTACTAATTATGCTAATGGATTAGGAATTGGGAATTGGAATATAGAGTAGGTTAACTCGCATTTTCGTGGAGGGAGAGTGGAAAACAATTTAGGAAAAAAACAACTCCAGTTTATCCGACCAAGATTTGAACCCCGATCTCCTCATCCTCAGCACTCTAGCTCAACACGAAACTAGCGCGTTAGCCAACTACGCCACCGAGGCAGGTGGGGATATTTAAATAAACGACTTACAAACCGGCTTATTCTAAGCAGGTGCGGGTTTGTGCGGAGGGAGAATGAAAAACCATTTAGGACAAACAACCCTCAGTGCACCTGGCCGGGATTCGAACCCCGTCACCGGAAAACCAGACCAGATGAGGTTCACGGGGATCAGCGTAGCGTCGATGTTAAGATAGTGTAATTTAAGTCGTGACTGGCGCCGTGATGGGTTCTGTGATGGTTTCTACCTCGGGGTCAAGAGTTCTAAACCAGCGCGGAGCAGTCAGTTCAAACAGGTCACCGCTAATTCGCCAAGAGGACGTTGCTGGAAGCTTTGCTTTTATTGCGTCAGATCCTCCGCTTTCTTAAGTTCAGTTTTAGGATGAGGCGGCACCGGGTCTCCTCCTTATACATCTGATCCAAGTGTGATGCTTATTTTTATTGACCATCGCCGGTAGATGGGGACGTTAAAAAAAGGTAAGGTAAAGGTTTTTCAAAATATGTACATTATCTATATTAATTTTGTTTATAATATGGCCTTGGTGGTCTTGGGGTAAAGCGCTCAACTCAGGATTTTTTCAAAAGTGACAGCTTTGCGTAAAAATATGTTTAAATGGATTGCGATCCCCAGATAAGGTTCATCTTTTCACACCCCATATACAGTCCAATTTTCATGGAAAGGGCCTTAGCTGACATCTATACGTCAGGTCATGTAATCTACCACCGTCACTTTTGGTGTATGTTATCAATAACTACAAAATAACAGCAATCACAAAATGTTATTAATTTTGACTACGAAAAATATCTGTTAGTATTTCCTGAAAGATCCTTCCTAAGGAAATAGTACTGTAGACGCCCCTTTTGGTTTAGCAAAGTGACTTAGCAACACATCTCTTGAAGAAGAGATAAAACAATTCATTTTAAAATTGGAAAACCAGATTCTAATTTTATAACCTCATTAAATATAGCAACATTATTTTTTATCTTGATACGTAATTTTCCTCCTCAAGGATTAATAATCCTAGAAGGCAAAACAAAACAAAAACAGGTATGTATTTTTATTTTTAACTGGCAAATTAAGAAGATTACTGCTATAAAAAACAACCTATGATGAAATGAAATTATAAACTATTAAAACGATTGTAACCGGACGTGTCACTGATTGATGACGTCATTAACTACGTCACACAATGTCACGAGATCCCCTCCACCAATTTGAACCGCCAATAAAAACACACGCCGCATGCGGCCCCGGGGGCCAATCATTACCTCGCATTAGTTGGACAGTTTCGGGAGTAATTAGGACAAGGAGGAGGGGAGGGGGGGGATTCAAAGTTTCCACTTCATTCCCCGACATTTATAATTGGGAAGATCCGGGCTAGAAGCACGCAAGTGACATTTGTAGCTTCAGGGTGCCCGAACTTGAAACAAATAATGTAAGCCATGTTCTTCACAAGTTTCTAATAGCTATCTTCCATGGTCAATAGCGTTGAGACGGTGAGCTTCAGTCATGACCAATAAATACCCTCAGAAAGACTTTGGATCGAAGCCAGGGGGAATCAAAATGACTCTTCCATTGTTGTATTATATTTAGAATAAGGTATAGGAAAGGGTGATAGAAACATATAAAAGGGGCATACACAATACGATTTTTACAATGAAATTAAGAACACAGTTAACACTTTACATTGTTGTTATTGGACAAAGAAGTAAATAAAATCAATCGTCACCGTCCAATCCCCCGACCTAGGTTTCATTCTATCGAAACTCATCAGGGAAGAGTGTGAAACACCGCAACGCAACTTACTAAAAGAGGAAACCAAAATAACTCAAAAAGGAGAAAATGGAAACTTGTAACGAATGATAGGACACATAGATATGAACATGTAAAAGGTATAACATAAAGGACAAACACAGGAAGAGGGCATTGAATGCGTTGTTGTGTTAGATTTTAAATGATTCGGAATTAACTACAGTTTAATTTTCATTGAAAGCTCATTTTAGAAAATTCAAACCTTATTCTTTTGCTGTCAAAGTGTATAATAATATTATATTAGTGTGATAATATCTATCAGGGCATATAACCCGAGCGGGTAGTAAGTTGTGGTGCTAAAAAAACCTATCAAAAGTGACAACTGCAGATCTCATGGGCTGACGTTAAATTGATTACGTGAAAATAAACCTAATAAATTTTTCAGCTGTCGGATAAAGGAGCACCTTCTTATGAAGATTGGATTGTTAAAATATAGTCACAACCTCATATTTCCCCTTTGTTTGTAAAAATAACTTCTTTGATCTTTCAATCACTAACTACATTTTACCGATATTCCCTGGCCAGGACCCGGACCAAAGACCAGTCACCAAAACCATCGTATTTTCTTTTGCGCACCGCAACTTACTACGAATATATCTCCAATTTATTAATGATTCAATATTTTAGTCGTAAAATCTTATGCCAGTATTGACAAAGAATGATTTATATAACTTAATTTAAGAGAACAAAATAAATAGAGCGAATTTAGAGAATTTCACTAATATTAGTCTGGAATGATGATCGAAACACCCTAATTTTTTAAATTGTAGAGCATGGCCAATTGGGATCAAACATGGCTCTCTTAGCTGAGGTTAGACACTCTGACCTTATGACCAACTTTGTTACTACTATTATTATTATTATTATTATTATTATTAGCACCGCGTCTTACTACCTGTTCGGGTTATACGCACTTACGCTAATGTGTAATGGTAGGGTGATTGTGAGATGAAATGGAGGACCTACAGTTTAACGTGGAATCCGAACCACGGTGGAGGCCTGGCATTCCTCACATTCACAAGATGTCTTGTCAGAGGCGAAGGAAGGGTTTGGTAATCAGATAAATCTGTGCCGGGACCGAGGATTGAACTCCGGCCGCCAGCATAGAAGGCTGACACCTTACCCCTAGACCGCCAGGTCACCGTTACTACTATTATTATTATTAGTACCAGGTCTTACTACCCGTTCGGGCTATATTCAAACTTTTTTTTACTAAAATGTTATATAAACGCGTAAAATGTATACGAATATTACATCTTTATTTTATTTTTGGTAAAGTAGGTAGTAAAAATATAGTATGATTAACGAAAAATAATGTTAGAAAGGGTTGTATTATTTTAAAATTTAGTAAACTTTAAAAGTTAACTATATTATTACGTTTGTTTTGGTTAATAAATAAGTATTATTTTAAAATAGCTAAATACCTATTTCTCTTAAGCATGTCAGCAATATTTCAAAATAAATTTAAGAGACCTGATTTTGTGCGAAGTCGTATAACTGACCTTCATCGCGCGAGTGAAGTAAGCCAGGTTACTCAAGTTCGCATAATATGAATAACAGAAATGTTTTTAGAAACGACTGAAACATCCAGTCGTGCTTACATGTGCATTAAAGTGTCGGCGGCATCAAACAATATTTATTAACATTTCATTGGCTCTAGAGAAATGTTTTTTTTTTTAAACTTTCCATTAGAAATACCTTTGTGGGACAAAATAAAAATACTAAGCTGTCAAAAAAATGTGTTTGGTTGTCTTTTATTTAATTAATTTCACGTAAAGCTACCTCATTTTTGATAAACTTAAACTTATGGAAACAAAAAAAATTTATGTAGATCAGTGTTTTTTTCCAAACAAGAACATCAAAGTGTAGGGCCTACGTCAGGGATTTCAGGAAGAACACAAAAGTCCCACTTATTATTAGGTATTCTGTCTTGCGACAGGTCAATTCCTTTTGTCAGTTAACTTACCCTCCAGTGCACCCTATCATCTGCCTCCTCCTTCATCTTCCAGAATATTCTTATTTCTTTCAAGTCATCTAGTATTTTAATCCTCCTCCTTCCTAAGCTCCTCTTTCCCTCAACCTTACCTTCTAATTATGTCGAACCAATTTGACTTGCGCCGAAGAATCACATCCAAAATGGATCTCTCCTAGCCCACTGTTCTTAGGACTTCTTCATTTGTCACCCTGTCTATCCCACTAAGTTTTATTAATCATATGTTTATACTTTCTCTGAAACCTTCGGAGAGAGAAGTATAATGATCGTCAAAAAACCTTAACTTGATAATTTTATAAAATAATGCCGGCATTTAATGATACCCTGAAACCGAAAATTTGGTTTTCTTGATATCATCTAGTGTGTTTGTATCTTGGACTAAAGCAGAAACCACTTTGACTAAAATTATATTTTTGGATTTTCATAAGGTTTACCCGGAGAAGTTCATGGAATTAGATATCTGACCGTAAATTTTCTCGAGATTCGCTCTAAGGATTTTGATTAATATTTGTATAAAGGCACTGTTTATTATTATAAACAAAATGGCAACTTTCATTTTCCAGTGAAAAATAAATTTGAGGGTAAATTAATCTAGAGGAAATATCAAATTTTGATCATATCTCCTGGTGACCTGTTGGTCTAGGGGCAAAGTATCGGACTTCTGTATTGGGGGTTCGCGGTTCAATTCTCGATCCGGCACAGATTTATCTGATTACCAAACCCTTCCTTCACCTCTGACAAGACGTGTATTAATCACAACTTGTGAATGTGTGGAATGCCAGGCCGCCACCGTGGTTCGGATCACACGTTAAACTGTAGGTCTTCCATTTCATCTCACAATCACCCTACCGTTACACATTAGCGTAAGTACGTATAACCCGAACGGGTAGTAAGATGCGGTGCTAATAGTAATAAGAAGAAGAATATCTCCACAACTCTTTCAGATATGAGATAACTTATCATTGTTAATTTTTAGAGCTATCAAAAATAAAAATATATTATTTGAAATATATTTTTATAAAACTAATAGTTTTTGAGCTATAAGCAAACACATAATTTTTTTATTCATATCTTAAAATTGTGAAATTCATTTCTATGCTCTTTGATGGACAATGATGTTCCTCTTTTCTCAATGTGTTTGTAACAGTGTATATTATTTTATTTTTACTCTTTCATGGAGTGTTTCTGCAACAACGTATATTATTATTATTTTGTTTCACAAATCTTACGAGTTTTTTTAAGTAACTGTCTCTATTTTAAGATACACAAGAAAGAAGATCTGTGCGATGCATAGTACCATATTCTTTATTTATGAATAGCTGGAACAGGAATGTTGGCTAGACCGTGTCTCTGAAAGAGGTACGCGAATGACTAAAGTTTGGAAAACACTCATCTAAACAATTCTGATGCTGAATAGGGTCTTCTTTCTTTAGTTTTAAACTAGTCACTAAAATAAATACAATATTTGACAGGTACAAATTGTTGCTTTCTTCTCATTAATAAAATATAATTTAAATATGACTGTAGCCTAGTTGATATTTTATCGATATTTTTATTTACATAATAACATTTATTATATTGGATAGATTAAATTATTATTTAAATAATAAAATTACTTTCATTGGGTGGATTAAGTTGATTTGGGATTTAGGTTTTATGAAGCTGTAGTAAGATAAATTAGGATTATGTTAGTGTTATGATTACCAAATTCGGTCAAAATCTTGGAGAGTTTAATCTACACTATGGTGGCCTTAAAAATATGTTAGTCCTACTCTTTCACAATATAATATAGTGAAAAAGACGGGGATATCAGGTTTCGATCCCAACTGGGTGCACTGAAGCTTTTCCCTAAATGGTTTTCCCCTCTACCTCCACGCTGATGGGGGTAAACTTCCTCTAAATTAACCCTTCCCAATCCCTACGCCACCCAAACAGATCGTAAGACGTGGTGCTAAAAAAAAACTTACTCTTGTTAAGCTGTCTGTTGTAGCTGGGAACCATCTATGAAAACACCACCATGATTATACCCGCACGGGACTCGAACCTTGATCTCCCCGTCGACACTGGCAGTCTATTGCACGAATGATACTTCAGACCTTTAGACCATAAATACGAGAGGGTCATTGTTCTAAGTTCATGTTAGTTTCTAATCCGTGAGTTAAAAAAGGCTCTTGTTGGTGAACTCGAAATAGAATTAAACTGATTGTCATCAAATTCACGTAAAGTGACGGACAAGCGACAAATTAATCAGCATTAGTGTCGCACGTTTCCCATGGTGGGACAGTCCTCGCGCCGACCTATCAACGCACGTACGACACGTCACAACTACACTCGTTATTATATATAATTAGTGAAATTATGAACCGTGGAATGACCTTCCACGGAAAATGTCTCTCTACGTGCGAAACAAACCAAACAAACATGGGTGCGCGCACCCATCCCGCCAGGAACATGGCGTCGGCTAGGTGCTACTTCGAGCTGATAAAGAAACAGTTTAACCACCCGCTTCGGTGGCCGAATAGTCTAAGGCATCATTCTCGTGCTAGACTGGCCTTCTGGAGACCGGGATATAGAGTTAGAATCTTTGTCGGGACTTTTGAGGTATTTTTCCTAAATGGTTTCCCCACTCTCCTTCCACACAAATTCTGGTAGATTATCTCTAAAATGCTTCCTTCCTAATCCCTGCCACATTAGAGTATCATATTTGCATATAACTTGGATAGGAAGCAAGACGTGACGATACAATAATAAATAGGTTACCTAAGTGCGAAAGGGCTTTCGGATTTCATCTTTGATCATTTCACTTCCCCTTTTCGTTGATAATTCATTATTTATATGTAAATTACCTGGATTATTTTAATTAGCCAACTTTAGTTTTAAAATAAATATTGTTGGAGAGCTTTCTTCCTTCCTCCTATAGTGAACATTCTCTGATAAGCGTACAGAGTTCACAATCTCCAGAAGGGAACATTCTTTGATAAACGTACAGAGTTCACAATCTCCAGAAGGGAACATTCTTTGATAAACGTACAGAGTGCACAATCTCCAGAAGTGAACATTCTCTGATAAGCGTACAGAGTTCACAATCTCCAGAAGTGAACATTCTCTGATAAACGTACAGAGTTCACAATCTCCAGAAGGGAACATTCTTTGATAAGCGTACAAAGTGCACTATTTCCAGAAGGGAACATTTAGCAGGAAATTGTATCATTTAATCATTGTAGCTGTATCTTGTTAATACAGGTTGGCAACACTGGTCTTAGTCCCTGGTCCCGGAAATCATTGGCCGAAGATCCACGTAGGTGCATCAAGGAGCCAGTAAGGTATGACTAGAAG
>CABEEJ010001678.1:127832-142701 GCA_901482245.1 Timema douglasi
TTTTTTTTTTACATCACAAACAATGCTCATGTGTGCATAAATTCGGCTCATGAACCCCCCTGGTTGTAAATTTGATTTTAATAGGTCGTTATTTGTTCCATTTTTTGTCATTTTGGATTTTTAGGACATGTTTCCTTGGTTTCCGTAATTCTTTAATCACTTTTAGGTTTTTATGTTGAAAAAGTGTATACTTTATAATACTATCTATATTTTATGAATACACATATATATATATAATATATATAAAATTGGACTGTATCTTCATGTTAAAACAATTATGTTATGCGTTTATCGGCTCTTACAGGCAAATCGGTGGGTTACGGTCTAGATGGCGATAAACATATTTCAACCCGCTCCTAATGGACCGAACAATTCACGCAGATATCATCACGTGAACATAGTTTATGTTATGCTTTCTATGTTATCAAGCTAGCACGGACTGACGTTGTTAAGGGGATCAATTCATACGTAAAAATACTTAAACATTCTAAAAAATCACTTTAAATTCACAAAAGAAATAAATAACTATATATATAGTTCCATTTTTTAAGTTATTTGTTTTACTTTGGTGTATTCATTTATTACAAGTTTTTGTTCATAATATTAGGTCATTTCTTTTGTGAATTTAAAGTGATTTTTTAGAATGTTTAAGTTGTTTTTTTTAAATAAATTTTAGGTCGTCAGTCCGTGCTACGTTGATAGCATAGAGAGCATAACATAAACTATGTTCACGTGATGATATCTGCGTGAATTTTTCGGTCCATTAGGAGCGGGTTGAAATATGTTTATCACCATCTAGACCGTAACCCACCGATTTTCCTGCAAGAGCCGATAAACGCATAACATAATTGTTTTACCATGAAGATACAGTCCAATTTTCATAAGAAGGGCTTTTAACAAATTATTTTACGTGGAAAAATTGATAACCTTCCATCCTAGTATTAATAATATTTTATAGGTATTGATAACACACATCAAAAGGTACAGCTGCATATCACGTCACTTGGCGTATAAAACGTGAAAGTAGATCTAGAAACTTGTCTAGCTGTGAGATAGCCCTTTATTTCCATGTCAATGAGAAGTACAATCAAATAGAAAAGATGTTCTCTCACAACCTTTCTCAAAGAAAATTTTATTTTATTTTAATACTTTCATGACCTGAAATAATAACTTATATTTTCTTGCAAGTTTATCTAATTATGCTTAAAAGTAAGAGTATTACAGGGGTATTAAACAAATATTTTAGCTTTTATTTCAAGTAAATTATATAGCGTACTATTTATCTCCGATATTTATATGAAAGGTGTCTTCTTCTTAAAACAACCACCCAAAAGTTGGTTTTGATATCCATCCAGCGCTGGACATGTACTCAGCCCTTCGGCTGGTTAGTAGCGCCTGCACATCTGGTAAAAATTGTGGGGGTTAAGGACGTGTGGTGGTTCCCCGTTGCCGCCCACACTGAATTTATATGAGCGCGAGAGCAAAAGAGCCTAACAATTTCGCCAGGAAATGTATTTTCACATACCTTTTAGGGTTATTCTACATACCACAATCAGACACGTGACCAACGGCTTTATTTACCCTCTGAAGGAAGTTATGCTACTGATTTTCATCGCTCAAAAAAAATATCCACCGACTTCAGCTGGATTCAAACCCGCGAACATCGGGTCCTGAGGCGAGCACTTTATCTCAAGACCACAGAGGTCGACATGAAAAGTTGACTATCATTAAAATAACACTAATAATATAGTAAAATGTTAATATCGTTGATCTAAGAAAATATATGTTCGTAATTTTTTTTTAAGTTTGTTCGTGCAAAAATCCAATCATACTCGTTATATTTTTTCAATTTATTTTTATTCGTACACGCACAATCCTTTACGTATGAATTGATCCCCCTAACTGGCCTCCCAGCTATAACAGTTGACAGTTGTCAACTAATGTTCTCTATCAACTTGTGTGTTGTGCCTCCAACAACAACAACAACCGGCCACGACCAGAATATATAGACCGAACTGTGTTGCACTGTAATTATCACGATCCGCCGACAAACCAATAAATCATAAAGTTGGAGAATGGGAAGCATAATCCAGTTCTTACTCTTTAGGGACGGATTTGAGCATAAGAGTAGGGGAGGGAGTATCAAACCCAAATTTTGTATTACCCAATACAACACAGAGTAATTGCTATCAGGTGCGAAATAAAAAATTAACATTGTGTTGATAAAATATAGGTTATTCTTAAATTCTAAAACATTTACAAATCTAAATAAATAAGGAACAGTTATATTTCTATTAAATATATTTAGCACCGCGTCTTACTACCCGTTCGGGTTATACGCTTTAAGTACTAATTACGCTAATAGATTAGGAATTAGGAAGGTTGAATTAAAGGAAGTGAACCCGAATTTGCATGGAGGGAGAGTGGAAAACCATTTAGGAAAAACCACCCCCAGTTCACCCAACCGAGATTCGAACCTCGATCTCCCCGTCCTCAGCAGTCGAGCTTAACACGACAAGCGCGTTAACCAACTACGCCACCAAGGCGGGTATTTCTATTAAAAATAGTCCCTACCTTTGTTCTTTAAATTTTAAAAAATTCACCAGTTACAAAATTAAATTAGAAAATAGACTGTGTTTAATGGATTGGTATTGACAAGACTTGCGATTTCTATTCCAAACAAAACATGTACTGGTTTTATGATTCATTCCTTAAAAATCCTTAACTCAAGTTTTCCCAATTGTCATCTAAATCTCTATAAGTTATATCTGAACTCATAGATATTGTGCTGGATCCTTACCTATAATCCTCAATTTCAACCCTACTGAGTGCCTTGGAGATGGATTTAATACCATGTGATTTGCAAACCTCTTTATAGGTGTATTTATCTAAAATTATCCATAATCTGTCTTAAGCACACACTATTGCAAATACTATACATCCAGGGTTAGATTTAAGGAAAGACGATCGCTCCGGGGGGGCACAAACAAAGAGCCCACACACACAAAAATCTCAACAAGAAAAGAACATTCACTATAATTTTCTAGCCAGCATAGAAAGTTTATATACTTCATGAAATGGTCTTTAAAGACATTATTGACACGTTTTCTTCAAAGAAAGCAAATAACGTTTGTATATAATGAGATTTTTTTATGAAGTCTTTATGTAGCCTACTTCCTCTTAGTTTGTTATTATTACATTTGTGTAAAATCAAACAGTTGTTTGGTTTTTACCATTCCTCAGACATGATGTAATTTACAAGGGTTTATAGCCCGCCCCCCCCCCCTCCCCCCTACACTGTATTCCGCCCCAAGACCCAATTTATGTAAATCTGGCAATGTAGGCCTATAAAATTTAAAAAATACATATTTAAGATGAAAAAAACTAATAAATTGACCTAATTTTTACTGTTGCCAGGGGAAGAATGCAGAAAATCGCACTTCGATTAAATTTCTGATTCGAACGTAGTTTTTAAACATCCCTGACTATTTCCAGCCTGTGGCCTGGGTCCATTTTTTTTTTCAAACCATATATTTTCCACTACCGGCTTGATAGGCCTGTCGTAGCTTCATATACCTTATATTCCAACTTTAGACTAGGACAGGCACAACATCCAGTCCCCGGAAGATAATTCAACACTTTGAAATGGTAATTCACCAATGATTTTTTTTTTCCGGCCATTCCAGGAAATGAACCCGGGACCCCTTAGATCAGTAGACAAAGACACGCTACCGACTGAGATAAGGGGTTGTATATTCGGGCGTAATCTTATATCTAATTCCCCGGTTATGCGGCTGTTAGGGGTCATGTCTATATACCGATCAGAAACGAGCAGCCGTGTGCCACTCTTCCAGCGCAGGCGCATGGTCCACTGTTGCCCCCAGACACAGCTCCGAGTAATCTTAGGTCCATATCTGAACGAATGTTGCAGTCTGTGGAAGACTCGCGTAGCTCCCACCTCCTCCACCACACGACTACAACGCCCACCGCGGCCGGAGGAGGGAACTACGGAAACTCTCATCTCAAGATACACCGCGATATACACCTCCTCCGATGTTGATTAATAACATATAACTTACCCCAAAGTACAGAGAAAAGAACACTCTCAATGCGAATATACAAATTTTATACAAAAAAAAATATGAGTTTATAAATATATTTTGGGTTTGCGATGATTTTTTTGTATCATGTTTTGTTTCTACAGGCGTTTAACCGAAGGTATCCCGCACCGTTGGTATCACAGCCTAGGGCGTGTGTCTCCCAATACACTAGATAGCCAGGGATGTGGAGGCTGGTGTTCAAATCACAGTCGTATATAACCCGGACGGGTAGTAAGGCGTGGAGAACACACACACACAAAACTGCAAATAGGATGAATCTTTAAGTGACTCAGATAACACTTGTAAAGAAATTTCGAGTTAATCAATCGTACATTACTTGCTCTCGCCCCACTTAAACAAATATCAACCGGGATTCGAACCATAGTTTCTCAGAAGTAATCAGTGCCTTAAGATAGTGATTTCGAACATTTTCAAGGCCATGGACTTGTTATCAAGAGCAAATGAATTATTCAAAGCAATCGTTGATACTGTCACGCAACTGTCTGCTTGTGTCTAGCTACACGGAGCATGCGCACGGAGCAGACTCTGTCGAGCAGAACCTACAAACCTCACTATTTCAACTCACGCAGAGTGGGTCGAGGGGATAAGGCTGAAATCTTGTAATTAATTGGTTCACGACTCGTAACGTTATTTTGTTCCTGTTCTTATCATTTTTTTTCTTCGAGCTTGTGAATCAACAGTAACTCGATGAATATATAAGGTAACCTCCTTTTTTTTTGTACATGTCGCTGGCCTTTTAGACCCTTAGTGGTGATAGAACGGTTGACGAAAAAGTTTACAATAGCTCTCCTTGAAAGTGGCGTGTCGTGGAGTGTCGCCAGGGTAAGCAAAGATTGTTAAAACTGTACCTGTGTATATATATTCTCCCACATCCAGTCCTCATTTTGATCAATCAAATAGTCATACAAGCTATGCACTGCGCACCTCACATAGGAGTGTGTTTTTGTTTACACCCGGATAATGAGTGTCATCATCATTATCAACTGTTTCCAGCCCACGGCTTGGTCAGTTTAGTAAAATGCCTCCAGATTCCACTATCCTTCCACCATTCTTCCTCTTTTAATTACTTCCATTCTTCTCCTCTCACTTGTACACCTTATGTTATCTGCTCCTTTATCTCTTTCTTGGCCTCCCTTGTGGTATATTTCCTATACACTACATTTCCATCATTCTCTTTGGCATCCTCTCCTTCTCCATCCTCATTACATGCCAATACTATATCCGTCTTCTTTCCCCTACTATCTCATCTACTCCTTCAACTCCCACTCCTTCTCAGATAACTTCATTCCTAATCTTGTCTCTCCTTGGGATAGCTAATATGCTCCTCACAAACTTCATTCCCGTGGCCTTCCCTTTCCTAGTCCCTCTTAGATTCAATGTCTGCTGCATATGTGACAGTGGATACAAATTACGCCCTCTACAACACTTCCTTACTCTTCAAGGGCACTTCTATTCTCCACACCAGGTCTCCTACACACCTATAAAACGACTCTCCCTGCTGTCCTCTTCTCATTAAATCCTCTCTACTTCCAATAAGTACATAGGTACAGTTAAACAAGTACTACTTATCCCGACAACACGCCATGACACACCAATGTGCCCTTGACCTTATTGAAATCACAGATGGAAAGAAATAATGCTTAATATCACGTGGATGGTGGGTAGCAAGTGATACATAAATAGCTTCAATAATAACTTGTATTTCTTTACGCATGTTTATATCAACACAAGATCAACAACTAAACTAACCTAATTAATCTAGAGTACAATTTTCTTTTGAAGGGCCTTTCAGAAAACACCAACATTTTTTGCAGCCAAAACGTATAAAGCTATATTATTCGTGTTATTTTATAGGCATTTATAATATATATCAAAAGTCACGGCTTCATATCACAGAATTGGTCGTGAGAATACATGAAAGTAGATCCAGTAGTTTTTTAAAAATATATATTTCAGATAAGGTTCTTAAGAAAAATGGACTGAAATACAATCTACTCTAGCACCAATCATATTTATAATATTATAAGAGGGTGAAATAATTTACAAATACTGATACAGTTCAGGAACTTCCCAGTATTAATTAAACATTTAATTGGCCTTCCTAACTTCCCAGCTACGGGGTTGGACAACTACATCGTCCAAATTTTATTTGCATATAGATAAATTTTCAATTTGAAAATATCACTAAACAGTGCGATGAAACAGAATTTTTGTCAGGCTTTTATGTGACTAATTATTTTATTATTATTAATATTAATAATGACCAAGTTTAACTATGGAGATTTCAATGCCAGAATGGGATGTAATATTTTTTATTTCGCGCTATTGGTGCAACTGACCTCTCGGAATATCTGCAATCCGGATCTTTTACATAAATTTTCACTAAAAAAATATTACATTTTTTTTCATTAAATAAAATAGTAGCCAATTAATTAATTATAAGTACCTCTAAAGGCCAACACTGGGAAATAATAGGATTATAGGTGAAATTAAAATTAGTGGACGTAAGAGTAAAAAAACAATTATCATAAAAGTAATACCCAACAATCATACAATATCTTTATAAAACATATTTCTCTATTTTTATAATCATATTAAGTAAATAAAAAATATATAGAAATTTTAGAGAACATATTCTTAAATTCTTAATATTTAATTAACTACACTAAAGCGCTACTTTCGCAATGGACTAGACTGCCGAAGAAGCGGAGATTGGTTTTATTTAGAACCGCGTCTTACTACCTGTTCAGGCTATACGCGTATGTACTAATTACGCTAATAAGCTAGGAATTGGGTAGGTAAAATTTAGAAGAAGTGAACCCGCATCTGTGTGTAAGGCTAGTAGAAAACCATTTAGGAAACCCTCCCCAGTTCATAAGACCGAGATTCTAACCGCAATCTTCCCATCCTCGGCAGTCTAGCTCAACAACTAACTTGCGAGTTAGCTAACTACGCCACCGAGAAGGGGTGCACCGTAACCCAAAACGGATAATGAAACGAGGTGAAAAATATAATTGAATTAACAGGTTTTTCTTCTTTCTTTTTCTTAGGTCCTTCTTGTTAAAGAAGTGTGTTAAGACACTGACGCAGAACATAACTGTAGCATGTGGAACGCATTGTTCTATAGTATACACGCTACGGTATGAATGAAATTTGATATTACACGCTTGTGGTTACAGCATTGTACTCTTAAAAACCCACACCATCTATCTATCTATATATGTTCCACGTCAAACTGTTTATACAGTCCACATTCAACTGTTTCTGATCATTAAATATTAAAACAAACATTAGATACATCACTCACGCCTCTACTTCATGCATTACATTATAATTCATTCTATATTAAGATTTAATCACGCAAATGAGATTTGTCGGCGAAACGTTCTGACTCAGAACAAAATAATAATAATAATAATAATAATAAACAAACAATCGGAGGGGTAAGGGTGAGCAGAAGGAGGGTGGGAGGAGGCGGGAAACGTGTCTAATATTGTCAGTCGAAAAGGAACCTCTAAAAAAGTTTTGTGTGACTTCAGAATCAAACGTCATCTGAATAGCTTGTGGTTGCTTGCATTATTTTAATGAGTACATTGGGCGTGAACTCTTTTTTTTTTTTTTTAGGGACGACCCCACAAAAAAAAAAAGTGGGCGGAGGCCCCCTTAAAGAAATAGGAGAGATAAAATATTAATTTTAAGCTGGGGTTTAGAGAGTGGTGAGGAGGGTTAGAAAAAAAAAAGAAGGTAAAGACCTGGTTGCGCACGAAAAAAAAAGAAGGGAAAGTGAGTTACAAATGGAAAGATCTCAATCATTTCCGATAGCGTCAAAAGTTTAGGTTATTTTTCATTATTTTTCAATCTCATGTTTTTTTGAAAAGGCGTTTTAAAAAAAATGATTATTTATTTTATCTCGGTGACTCATTTTCCATCTTGCTAGGAGTCGTAGATATTTAAGTTACAGCTTTAAACATATTCAGGCAAAAGGATTTCACTATCTGATTTTAACACAAATTTTAAAATGTTGTTTTATTATCTATATAGTAAAAAAATAATTAAGGATCAGTTTATTAACAGTTTCATGCTACCAAATTTGACATTTAGCAACTATCTTACTGGCTTACAGATATAGTTTTATGCGTGTGTCAATTGTTTAGTGTTTCTATAAATGTTATTATTATTATTATTATTAAGAATTAATATTTATACTTTGTATTTAAGTGTAGTTCTTTTGTACACTGCAGGCGGAGTGTAGGAGTTAAAGGAAATGTACACGCATTTGCATGTACGGATAGTGGGAAATCCTTTATGAAAAATCATCCTCAGTAAACTAAGGTAGCTTCACACGTGTAACAGTGTAGTAAATAGTGTAAAGAGATAACTGATAGCTATGTTTCTTAATGTGAAGGTAGCCTGACACGTATAGCAAGTTGTGCAAAGGAATAACTGATAACTATGTTTCTTAATGTGAAGGTAGCCTGACACGTGTAACAAGTTGTGTAAAGGAATAGCCAATATCAATGTTTCATTAATGTGAAGGTAGCCTGACACGTATAGCAAGCTGTGTAAAATAATAACTGATAACTATGTTTCTTAATTTGAAGGTAGCCTGACACGTATAGCAAGCTGTGTAAAATAATAACTGATAACTATGTTTCTTAATGTGAAGGTAGCCTGACACGTGTAACAAGTTGTGTAAAGGAATAGCCAATATCAATGTTTCATTAATGTGAAGGTAGCCTGACACGTGTAACAGTGTAAGATAATCCCCGGTAGCAGTCAATTAGTTATGATCCCCTGAACAAGAAGATGTTCAATGGGAGATAGAAGCCGAGGATTGGGGTCAGAGCTGCTTCCAGACAACCCAATTTTAGATTGGGCAGGGCGACGCTATCGTTTACAGGGAGCACCATTGTGTCCCGGGATAGGAACAAGGATATAACTAAAATGATTTATACAAGGGTTTGTTTAGCGCTAGGCATCATAATCCTCGTCTGAACTATGTGCAACCGTAACTAATATATTGGTATAAGATGAGGAAGTTGAATTTTAAGTCAATAAGGCTGTGTTCACTTGGAAAGAGGAGGTGAAAGGCATGTTGTTAAAAATAACCACGCGGAAATATCCACAAGAGTACAGGTAGGATTCGAACTTATCCCAGAGTACGCCACTCCAAATACCCAGCATTTAGTCAACCCTGACAATTACTACCCGTCCGTATTTATCCAAACAAATTTGTAGGGGTGAGGAAACTAGAATTTAGAGGTGAAATATCCGTATTTACATGGAAGGAACGATGAATGAAAAAAAAAACACTTTTAGTAACATTACCGATATTTGAGCACCAACCTTCCACTCACCAGAAAACCTTTTTATAAGAGCCTGACCTTTAGTCGGCATATCCACAGGGCGGGTGCCAAAAAATTGAATTATTCCATTTATCAGGTAAATCGTCAAATAAATATAAGACTAGATTGCCGATTACGAGGAGATTGGGGTTCGATTCTTAGTCGGGTAGACTGAAGGTGTATTTTCTTAAATTATTTTTCCTTCCTCCTTCACTCAAAAGTGGGTACGATTCTTTTAAAATTCAACCATACTCATCCCTAACACATTATCGTAAATAGTAAACATGCGTATAATCCGAACGGGTAGTAAGATGCGGTGCACACACAAAAACACTATCATTTAACTACGATTCAAAACTAATCAACCTCGTTATTTGCCAAAGGTCATGTTCATACTAATTGTGACCAGGATACCAGGACGTCGAGCAATGTTATTTATTCAGGAGACCCCAAATCGCTCGCGTTTGCAACCAAATCGCTTATCGCTAGGTAGTTGTAGCCTATTATGTCCACCGTCACAATTATGGAGCAGATTCTTAGGCAACAAAAATTGTTTAAAGTTAGGCAGGCAAATAAGCATTAAGAATAGGGACTTAGGTACCAGAATAGGCACTTAAGGAAAGAAAAAAAACACATAATAGGTGATGTAATATTGATTTACTACCTACTATTTTTTAGTACTTACAGCCAAATCACATAGTTGTTTTTAGCACCACTCTCACCACTCATTCGGGTTGTACGCCTATGTACTAATTAGGCTAATATGCTGAGGATTAGAAAGGTGTAATTTAGAGGAAGTGTATCGGCACTTGCGTGGAGAAAGAGTGAAAAAACCATTTAGGGGAAAAAATTAGTATGCCTACACTGGGTTGAGCTTCAAATCTCGTATCTCCCTTCATCGGCAGTCCAGTCTTCTGCGAAAATGACGCCTTAGCCCATTAAACCACCGAAACGGGTCACATGTTGTTAACCACGGGATATTTCTCTAGATTTTACGGTAAAGAAATTAGTTATATTTTCAGATAGATTTTTTTTTTCTTCTATAATTTGAAAAACCGAGTTCTACTTCACACAATATCAAGGGACAAAATTTCAGATTTGTCATTTCCGAAGAAGTTCAACTTTTCTCCTGTAACGGCGTGTTAATTCCTTTCAAGATGTCTGCCACAGCTCATATTGTCTACCGCCAGATTTAAGCTCATCGGAAGATACTCAACAAGTAGTGTAGACTTTGAAACCTGCTCCAAACAACTATCTATGCCACAATTTACAATTTCTAAGAAAAATGACTCGCTCTTTCAGTAGAAAATCCATAGCATGTGGAAAAGAGAGAGATCATCACAGAAATAGGCCCGTTAAGGCTTTTATTCATAAAATAGGTGAATAATCAATAGAATAGACAACTATAGACACTATAAAATTAACATAGTGTACTCGTAATAACATGAAATGCATATGCTAACCGCATATAAAATGCCTAGGCTTTCTATATAATTCCTAAGTGATTTTAGCAAAATATGAAATAAATTAGTTTTTTTTTGTTGTATTTCATACTTTTCGTAGGGAATTTATAAAACAACCAGTCATTATATATTACTGAGTACAATAGCTAGCTTAACCTAACCTTACATTACCTAACTACCCTATTCTAAAATAACCTAACCTGACCAACTTAAACCCTACAAATTGGGGGAACCTGCAAGAAAACGGCGCAAGACTTGCATAGAACTGGATAAAATAATTTATAACATATTTCGGGACTTCAAAAAAGACAAAAGACTCAAAAGTAGGCATGAAATACGACAGCAAAACTTGTTTATTTCATACTTTGCCAAAACCACTCTGGAATTATATAGAAAGCCTAGGCATTTTATAGAATGCCTGGTATTTCACACATTACCCGTGACACACCTATATCTCAACTGCGCATGTTTCACGATCAAGGAAAAGAAAAGGCCTATAGGCAAAATCCGGTCCCTAGACTCATAACTGCTGTACAGCAAGCAAAGGCGTGCATGGGTTCTTGTCGAGAATGTGACAGTAAGAATTTGCATTAACGTATATTAAATGGACCACGTAAGACTTTATATCTCCGGTAGATTTCACCAAGTTATCCGACCATGAATTTATATAGCCTCAGAATGCGCTATTCCTTTGAGAATTACCGACTCTCACCCGCCGTTTGAATTCCACTGGTCAAGCACCCGGTGTGAAAAATAAACAAATTAGTCCCGTGGGATAAGTGGAGGGAAATCCCCACAGATTGAAAAGCCAGAGCATACCGTATTTTACTTGAATGTGTAATTTGCACTTACAATAACCGAATTTTACGATCAGAAAACTTATATAGAGTGACTTAAACTTAAGACAGAACCAACATTATTACACCCAGGTACCTAAAACGACAATATAGGCTATGTAATGTGACGAACGTATAAACATTATTATTATTATCATCACCGCGTCTTACTACCCGTTCGGGTTATACGCACTTACGCTAATGTGTAATGGTAGCGTGATTGTGAGATGAAATGGAGGACCTACCGAACCACGGTGGAGGCCTGGCATTCCCCACATTCACAAGATGTCTTGTCAGAGGTGAAGGAAGGGTTTGGAAATCAGATAAATCTGTGCCGGGACCGAGGATTGAACCCCGGACGCCAGCATAGAAGTCCGACACCTTACCCCTAGACCACCAGGTCACCTGTAACGTATAAACAAATAGAGAGGGTAGTTGAATTAAAAACTTATAGCACTGCGTCTTACTATTCGTTCGGATTATACGCTTAAGTAACTACTAATTACTCTAATGGGTTAGGAATTTGTTAGGTTGAATTTAGAGGAAGTGAACCCGCATTTGTGTGGAGGTAGAGTGTAAAACCATTTAGGGGGGAAAAAAACACCCCAGTTCACCCGACCGAGACTCGAACCTCGATCTCCCCCATTCTCGGCAGTCTAGCTCAACACGAAACTAGCGCGTAAGTTAACTATGCCAATGAGGCTGGCTATAAAATTAGAGAAACCCGCATCGATGGCCGTATGGACTAACACGTCACACTCGTGTAAAACTTGATTGCCAGTGACAGAGATATCGGGGTTCAAATCCCTAACGGGTGGACCGAGAGGGGTTTTTCCTAAATGGTTTTCCACTTTTGTTCATGCATGCAAGTTTAGGTAAACTTCACCAGTGGTTAGCGCTAGTTTGAACGTACAGTCCAATTTTTAAAGAAAAGACCTTTTAGAAAATACAAACATTATTTTTGTCGCCAAAATGTAAAGCCTATAATATCTTACAATATTATTAGTGTTATTTTATAGGATAAATTGACTTGATGAATTAATATATTAAAATTGTTTTAGAGTAAAATTCGACGCAAATTGTGTGTGTGTGTGTGTGTGTGTGTGTAGTGTGTGCACCGTGTATTCCTACACATCCAAGTTGTTCACATATTTACACTAAGTAATTGTAAACAATAATTGGGAGTAAATGTACTCGCATTCGCATAGAGTATGGGTAGGAAACTTGAGAAAAATACCTCAGTACCCGACCAGGATTCAAACCCCAACCTCTCCGTCACCAGTAACCCAGTATATTTCAATAGTGACGCTCTCTAAGAATATGACCGCCGATGTGGGTGACGGTTTAATAAATTGATAAGACTAGTCGCTGGTTAAATTATGAGGATTTAAAAAAAAGTTATCAAATTTGACCTAAAGTTATATCTTTTAATCAGTAGTTTTCCCGGCAAAGATTTATCTGATTACCAAACCCTTCCTTCACCTCTGACAAGATACCTTGTGAATGTGGGCAATGCCAGGCCTCCACCGTGGTTCGGATTCCACGTTAAACTGTAGGTCCTCCATTTCATCTCACAATCAACCTATCATTACACATTAGCGTAAGTGCGTACAACCCGAACGGGTAGTAAGACGCGGTGCTAATAATAATAATAGATTTAATCAGGTTATAAGCCTACACATATATGTTAATTACTCAAACGGGGTAGGTATGAGGAATGAAACATTTTAGAGGTAGTTTATACGCATCTGCGTGGAAATAGAGTGGGAAAGCATTTAGGGAAAACATCCTCAGTAGCCCCGACTAGAATTCGAACCCCAGGCCAGTGTAACACGAGATTGATGCCTTAGACATTTCAGCCACTGAAGTGGGTAATATTAAATTATATCCATGACTCATGTCGGTGTGCATGCAGAATAGATGTCAGGCTCATATTGTATGATTTTACGAGGATGGGGAGGATAGGGTTCGAATACCAGTCGAGTGCATTGAGGGAGTTTTTTTTCTAAAACGTTACTCACTCTCTCTCACGGAAATTCCGGTCCCCTTTCTCTATGTTTTGCCTTCCTCATCCCTACCTCATAGTTGTGTAAATATGAGGATATCCAGGATGGTTAGTAGGATGCGAAACACACAAAAAAAACTGTTTACTACATTGATATGGTCAAACACATTTCAGTGGTTGAATGAAACAGGGATTTTGTGCTAGCTGGCTTACTGATGACGGTGAGCTAGGGGTTCGAATCACAGTTGGATCTATTGAATATTATTTTAAATAAATGGTTTCTCACTTTCCTTCCACGAAAATGAGGGTAGATTACCTCTAAATTGCTTCCTTCCTCATCCCTACCCCCTTTAGAGTAATTGTCACATAGGCGTATGGACTGAACAGGTAGTAAGACCCAGTGGTAAAAAAAAATGTTACTGTCACCCGCCTCGGTGGCGTAGTTAGCTAACGCGCTAGTCGTGTTGAGCTTGATTGCTGAAGACGGAGAGATGTAGGTTCGAACCTCGGTCGGGTGAACTGGGGTGGTTTTTCCTAGATGGTTTTCCACTCCCCCCTCCCCACGCAAATGCGGGTTCACTTCCCCTAATTCAGCCTTCCAAATTCCTAATCCATTAGCGTAATCAGTACTTAAAGCGTATAACCCGAACGGGTAGTAAGACGCGGTGCTAAATAATAATAATAATAATAAAATACTGTCAACCATTTATACAGCGAGGCATGAAGGGTTGCATACACACACCTAGCACTGTATGTACTATAATTCATACGAGATGTTTTAGATTACTTACCCACGGTTGTTTGTATTAAACAAAACACTGTTAAAAGGCAATATTTGTATCTTTATTAGAAATGACATTGTTTAAAGGGCAACCTTTTTCCTCTCTATTGGAAACGCTACTTTTGAATTAGTAGACTAACGGATTTGTGCTATAGGTACTGTTGAGTTTCTTTTTTTATTATTATTATTACTATACATAATGGTGACCTGGCGGTCTAGGGGTAAGGTGTCAGACTTCTGTGCGGGCAGCCGGGGTTCAATCCTCGGTCGCGGCAAATATTTATCTGATTACCAAACCCTTCCTTCACCTCTGACAAG